>VDFB02318096.1:0-16938 GCA_007258455.2 Sequoia sempervirens | reverse complement strand
AATTAAATTTTACATTCAAAATTTATTTATATATATATGTGTATATATATATATATCTAATATATATACATATATATATATATATATACACACATATATATACTGTATTTTAAATAATTCAAAAACAAAGAATGACAATCAACTGTACAGATTACGGTATATATATATTTATATGAAAAATGTATTTGTAAAATATATATATATATATCAACCTAGAAATTCACAGTAAGGGGATTATTCTTCCATTTATTTATTTTCTAGAACAAAACCACAGTAATACTATTTATTCCAGAATCCCAACCAAAGCTTCATTTTAATAAACAACAATCCAAAAGCCAACAAATAATTTCATTTAATCAACTACAATCCCGAACCCTGGTAAAATTTTCTTGATTGAAACACAGTCCAACACATTTCTAAGGATTTGAGAATTTTCTACATGCATTAAATTTCAAATCCAGAACAAGGAATTCTTATTTCATTTGATGCTATAGAAAGAAAGATAATTTAAAAGAAGAAGGAGAACCTGGCGTCCTACGCCTGAAGAAAACTGTAGAAGCTTTATCCTTCTTGCCGATCCAATCCTCCGCTAACGATTGTTTTCCGCCGTAGCTCCAAGATCCTCCCGCAACTTAAATCTTATTCCTCAATGAATTCTCCAGAATAATAATAGAAAAGAATGCAATACTACAACAGAAAAATGACTGCCAAAATTTCTCCAAAATCTATTGAAAAGAGCAAGCCCCACCCCCTACCAACAAAAATCCCCTAAATAAAATCACACACAAAAAGTCTCTTCCATTTCCTCTTCCTGTGAATACAAAAAGTCACATCTCAAGAAATGACTCAAAATAACTATTAATCCTCTAATTCCTTTTGTTGCCTTTTACATGCATTTACATTTCATTTTCTTTTATCATGCATTTGATTAAAATTATATAAATTTAAATCCACAAATTGAACTTTTATTTGAATTTATATTCATTATCTCCACCACACTCACTCACTCCACATTAAAATAATTAAAATCAACCATTTGCAAGATTCAAAATAAATGTAATATTTTTACCACTACTACTAATATTTATCTATTTCTTTATTTATTTATTTTTCATATTCCCTCCAGTTCTCTTCACTCCAAATGCCTATAGGTGAAGTTTCATTTCTTGCTTTAAAACACTTCAACTTCCTATCTCCTTATCCATTTAAATTTCTTATTATAATAATTTTATCCTTTCAAGATTATTTTGTTCATAATTATTATTAACTTCAACAATTTAAATCAATTTATCTAATAATATCACTTTTTACTTTAACGAATTAGTTTAATTTGATCATTTGTTCTAAATCATTTGATTTAATTTAATTGATTATTATTTTAATTTCTAATCATATTTTAAATAACCTTGCAAATCACTTATGATTTGATTAATTATTTAAACATGACTACAAACATATGATATTTTTCACACAATCAAATAACACAGTAATCAACGAAGCACACACAAATACTCACACACAAGTCCAAAACAACCGACACGGAGGGGGCCTTACATATTGCATGTTTATGTTTTAATTTTGTATAATACATTAAATAATTATAAATATAAGGTGTTACTATACTTTATAAAATCCCCTAAATAAAATCACACACAAAAAGTCTCTTCCATTTCCTCTTCCTGTGAATACAAAAAGTCACATCTCAAGAAATGACTCAAAATAACTATTAATCCTCTAATTCCTTTTGTTGCCTTTTACATGCATTTACATTTCATTTTCTTTTATCATGCATTTGATTAAAAATTATATAAATTTAAATCCACAAAATTGAACTTTTATTTGAATATATATTCATTATCTCCACAATACATTATTAATTAATTACTTCCACATTAAAATAATTAAAATCAACCATTTGCAAGATTCAAAATAAATGTAATATTTTTACCACTACTACTAATATTTATCTATTTCTTTATTTATTTATTTTTCATATTCTCCAGTTCTCTTCGACTTCCAAATGCTCTATAGGTGAAGTTTCATTTCTTGCTTTAAAACACTTCAACTTCCTATCTCCTTATCCATTTAAATTTCTTATTATAATAATTATCCTTTCAAGATTATTTTGTTCATAATTATTATTAACTTCAACAATTTAAATCAATTTATCTAATAATATCACTTTTACTTTTAACGAATTAGTTTAATTTGATCATTTGTTCTAAATCATTTGATTTAATTTAATTGATTATTATTTTAATTTCTAATCATATTTTAAATAACCTTGCAAATCACTTATGATTTGATTAATTATTTAAACATGACTACAAACATATGATATTTTTCACACAATCAAATAACACAGTAATCAACGAAGCACACACAAATACTCACACACAAGTCCAAAACAACCGACACGGAGGGGGCCTTACATATTGCATGTTTATGTTTTAATTTTGTATAATACATTAAATAATTATAAATATAAGGTGTTACTATACTTTATAAAATGTGAGCATTAATGTAGCTACCATTTTGTCTTCGTATGTTGTATTTTCTATTATTTTTATTTAGTAAAAATAACATCATGTCTACAATAATTGATTTATTAATTTAATTTAAACAAACTTTAGCTATCATTTTGTTCCATTAAGCTAATCAGTTATTATAAGCGTTGTATTTTATATTATTTTTATTTAGTAAAAATAATGACATGTCTACAATAATTAGTTTATTAATTTAATTTAAAAAAACTTTAGAGCCTAACGTATATGACCATAATTTATATTTTTATATTAAAATAAAATTATTTTTAAAAAATTGTCTAATAATATATTTATATAATATTATTTTAGAAATCTAAAATGTACAATTATAAAATCAATATATTAACATTTACATAATTTTTAATGATTAAGTAAAGTTTTTAATATGTTTAATTTTTAATTTGTATATTAATTTTTTAATATATATTTATTTTATTCGTAAGAGCAATTGAAGTTGCATGTAATATATTGATATCAAAAAATTGTATACATGGATACAAACCCCAAAATACGGGTTTGAAAGATGGTCATGAAATGCTACCCAGAGAGCTACCCAAAAACTACCAGTCACCCCTAGATACATCCACAAAATGCAAAAAGGGTGTACTGGTGGATTTTTTAATATATTACTAATATTATTTTTACTTTATAAAAATATATCTTTAGAAAATATTTATATTTTTAATAATATTATTAATACAAAAATTTAAAATTCAAACAAACATGTTATTTATTTATTTAAACTGTATTTATTTATTTGAGCTAAATTTACATTCTTAATTGAAAATTTATAATTTTTATACTAAAATTATTTTAATGATAATTAATAGTTTTTAAAAATATTTTTTTTTTATTAAATGTTTTATAATATATTTAGTTAATATTATTTTATAAATCTAAAATATACAAACATAGAAATTAAAAATTGAAACAAACATGTTATTATATTTATTATTTAATATTGAATTTTTTAAATTTAAATTTATATCTTGTCATCATTATGAGCCAACATATTGCATGTTTGTAGTCTCGAGACCTTTCTCTTGGTGGAAAGATGTTGTTCACGAAGATTTTATAGTTGATGTTTTAGAGTTTGATTTTGAGGCTCTTGAGTCTCCTATTGTTGGTGGGGAGGTGATCCCTCCTCCACCTTTGGTGCTGACTACACCTAATTTGACTTCTTCCCCTCTTTTGGCATGTGATGTTGTTGCTCCCCCTACAAAGCGTGTTGTGTTTCCACTCAATGCTTGGGCTCCGCTATTGGATGATCATCTCCTTGCTCGTTCTAAGGTTATAATTTGGAGAGTGTTTCCCTTCCCCCCTCTCTCAATTCTATGGGATTTGATGACGATTTTTCTTGTATTGTGGTTCAAATAAGGAAGAAAGTCCTTCTAAAACTTGTGTCTCAAACTCAAGTTAAAGGTGTTTGTCCTTCTAGATCTTCTATTGAGACAGTGTAGTCTTTTAGCAACCTTGTTGTTGTGTTGTTTTTCTAGCTTTATTCACCATATTTCTTGTAAAAGGATTTGGGACCTTTCAAAAAACCCCTTATCTAATAAAAAAATATTTCATTTTTATGTTTTAATTTCTTATAATCAACCAACAAATTACAAGGTTTAAAAAAATTATTTACTCATCAATATTTTACAAATATTTATTATGATAAATACACTAACTTCAACTATGTTAGTCATAGTTAGGGTCAAAGTCAACCCTAACAACAATAATATTCTTACTTCATGTCCCCATGTGACATCTTAAATTTATTTTTTGCTTAAATTTAAGCATCTAGAGTGTTTCCTTGCATATCTAAAATTGTGGGAAAAAGTTAATTTAGAATCTTCCCCTATTTTAGTGGATTAGCTACTATTTAGGAATTGGAAATAATTTGTGGAAAAAATGGGGCTAAAAATAAGAAGCAATTACATATTGAGAAAAATACCACATGGATCCATAAATTTATTTACCTCATTTACATTTGCTTCCAATTTCTCCCTCTAGATTTTACCTTCAAAAATTATTATTAATACTATTCATAATTCATACATGTAAAAAAATTATACATTTAAAAAAAAAAAAATTGAAGATGAGTGCTAAAAAATAAGAAAAAATAAATATTCATAGGCCACTAGTTCCATAAAATACTCCTAAAAAAATTGATCATGGCTACTAACAAAAATAATTTAAGCAACTCATTGGCCCTGCCCTTAAACCTAGTAAAATCATGATACATTTAACTTGTAATAATATTTTGATCTCAAACTATTATGTAGTCTACCTTTAAATTGTTGACATGACTCATCCATCAACTACACAACATATACTTGTATTGCAATTGTACAAAAATAGGTACTTGCCATTGTATGACTACAATACATATGACTTACAAGAATCTATTATTTCAACCTATTATTTGAATTTCCACTAAATTAGTATTTCAAAAATAATTTATCGACTAACCAACAAATACAATTATTGCGATACTAGACAGGAAAGTAATTGCCACTACATGAAACTTGTTCATAGGGAGACACAATGATTTAGCAAATATTTTAATTTTATGGCTAGAATTTTGTCTTGAATTTGTAAATATGATGGAAAGTAAAATGCCAAAGCAAGTACATAATAGATGAATTTAAATAATTTGATAAAATATCTCTTAATTTGCATGGTGAAATTAAGTGTTTGTAGAATGAAGTTTGTTCTCTTCTAAACAATCATACCAGAAAATAAGAATTAAAAATAATACATGAAAATTGTTTGACAAAATACCTCTTTTGACATATTGATTGTAAGGAAAAAATTATTTATAAAAATTATTTTGAATGCTCTCATTTTAAAATATTTGTCCTTTTTTGGAAATTTTATAAAATATTCAACCTAAGTATTTGGGGTGAACATTTGAGAAGGGAAAAGTCATTTTGAGGCATAGTAGGAGTGAAAATTTGAAGCTAGACAAAATTTATGTTAGAAGAGGATGACTTTTTTTCCTATTGATATTTAAAGTATTTGGGAGAATATGGCTGTTAGGATGAAAATAAAAGGTGAAGTTTATAGATGCTATTAACATATTCTATATGCCATGTGTAGTTCCAAAATAATTACCCAAATGGTGTTAAGTGTCAACTTTTTATCAAATATGAGAATTTATTCATCTACATATGATGCGCTGCACAACAAAAAAAAAAGACTTTTATTTAATTTTTTCTTTTTCAATTTTGGGTCTATTTTTATCTTGCAAGCATGAATTAACTCTCCTTCTGCAACCTTGAAAGGCCCCTTCTTTCTACACTTTGTTTGGCTCCAAATTCAAATGAAATGTGAAGAAATTTGGTGTTATTTCACATTACACTTGGAATGTAAAATCCAATGCCCAGATTGGGATATTAATTTTTTTTTTAATTTTTGTAATTCCCCGGATTAAAGAAAAAGAAAGGGAATACAAGTTTGTGGGAGTGGAGGTGCTAGAAAGAGGGAGTGGATGATAATTTTGGCAAATATTTGAAATTTTCTTGGTAAAAATATTAAAGAGTCCAATGCCATAAATTACCATGCCAGAATGGAGGAGGTGGGGATTTTGACTGGCATTTTTGGGAGAGGAAGAATGTCTGGATCGTGATTGTGAGACCCAATTTCAGTAAATTGGGCATAACTTTCTCATATGGTAACAAACTTAAGAGAAAATTTCGGTAACAAAATTAAAAAATTAAAAAAATTCTGGAAAGATGGGAAGGAGGAGCATAAAACCCATAAGGTGTTTTAAAATATTTATGATAATCAAGGAGCAGTGATGGATAGAAGTGATAGGTTTGTGGAGTTGTAGCTTCTTTTTTTTAAAACTTGCCTGTAGGTGTTTTGCATTCTAGATTTGAATCTTTTATGTAGTTGATTGTAGTTGCAGATGGGGCTTCGAATATGGATTGTAATGTTTATTTTTCTGAGTTTGTAAACTTGAATGTGATAAAATATTTTATGCTAGAGTTTTTATTTTAAATTTTCTCAAGTGTTGATTTTGAGAAGGAAGGCTGCAACAATTGACAAACCTCTTTGGTTTCTCAATTGTTGAGCTACATCAAATGGTATCAGAGTCAGTTGATCTTTTTGGATTATGAGATGTGTTGAGTATGAGTTTGTTGCAGGAGTTTTTTTGGTGAAGAGTGAAGCGGTGGAGGTGCAAGAGAGAGAGAGAGTTGTGAGAAGGTATGTTTGTTGTAGGCATGAAAGAGGGCCTGCGACTTCTATCCTCTAGTAGAGATAAAGCTGGGTAGAAGGTGTAGAGTTCCTCCACTGAGAGAGGGTGAGTAGAGGAAACATCTTCCAAAGTCTTTGTTGGGTAGAGGATAGTTGTGTGAGTGAGATATTGTTGCAAGGAGTACTTGTAATTGTAGAGGAACTTGTGAGTCTCTAAAAATGACTGTGAAAAAGAAGATGAGATGGGTCATTGGAAGACCCATGAGAATGTTATTTTAGGAAGAGTATTGGGAAAAGGTGAGAGAAAAGAAGCTCATTATAGAGTTGAAGAAGATAGAAGTGAGATTGGATTCCCTTGATGAAAGCTTGGGAATGAAGAAGCAATTTATAGAAAAGGAAAATCAAAGGCTTGACAAAGAGGATAATGAAATGGAGAATGTTGAAGTGTAGTGTTGCAGCCCTATGGTGGAAAGCGTATGGAAAGAAAGTCATATGGGAGCAGCCCACACGAATGCAAATGAAAGAAAGCAAGGAAAGAAGAAAGGCATAAGGAAAGAATGGAGAAAGAAAGAGGTAGCAGTAGATGTGCATCTTGTTGATGACATAAAAGAAAATAAAAATGAAATTGCTTGCACATGAAAAGAGGTTGCAGCAGCAAAAATAGAGGTATTATCTCCTTCTTTTGAGTTTTGCAATGTAAGTATTGATTTGTATGAAGAAAAGATAAAGGAATATGGTGATTGTGAAGTTGAGGCAGCAATAGAGAAGCAAGAAAACATCCAGGTAAATATTCATCCATATGATATTTGTGAAAGAAAATTTGATTTGAAAGAGATAAATGAATTTGTGCATGAAAAGGATAGTATTGTTGTAGAAGATAATCATGAAGTTGCAGCAAAGTTAGGTCCATTGAAGGACTTGGAAACATTAGAATTTTTGGGAAAACAAAGTGAATAAGAGTTTATGTGGAAGATAGTGAATAAGGAAATTGAAGGAGAAACAACAAATGAAGAAGAAGGTGACTTATTAATGTAGATTGTAGCAATAGAGGAGTGACTTGCATTAACAACTGGTGAAACAAAAGTTGCAACAAACATTGAGGTAAAGTTTAATTTTTTAAATTTTTTTGTTAATAAAGAAGAGGTTGATTTATATGAAAATGACATGGTTTACAATAATGGATATGAGATTGATACTATAGTGCCCCTCATTTTGTTCTTTGTTAGACTGATAGTTGTTTTGTTTGGATTGAGACATTATGACACTTTGTTTGATGTTGGACTCTCTGCTATGATGACATTTTGATGACACCTTGGTGATACTTTAATTACTATGTTTCATGCTTATGTTATGACTAGTTTATGAAATTATTTGATTATGTGGATTCATCTTATTATGAGCATTATGTGATTATCATATTATGGTTGTTATGTGATTATCTGGAGATTGTTCTTATCTTGTTTGTTAGGTAGTTGATTGTTATGCGTTGTTGTGGTTACTTGTTTGATGTGTCTTGGTGAAGGGGAACAGTGTCACATCACTCATTTGTGAGTGCCCTACAATGCTACAATTTTCCTTTCATGGTGTGCCTGACTGTATGATTATATATATATGTTCAACCATTTTGTTTGTTGTAGGTTGTAGGTACTAGGCATTGACTCCACCTAAAATGATAGGTCTGAGCGTGCCTTAAACCCAATGGAATTGTTGAACGGAGGTAGCATTTGGTCCCCTATTTCAGCCATCATCCTTGAAGAGGATGAGTATCTGATTTTTACACCCTATTAGTGTTGTCCGTATGGTTGGTTTGGTCTGTCAATGTCGTTTATGGTCTTGCTTTTCAACTTCACCTTGTGGTTAGGTATTGTTTGGTATTTAGTCCATTTGATTAAATTTGATCAATAAATGTTTTTGATTAAAATTTCTACATTAAAATAGAATTATTACAGTTAAAAAAAGGTATTTTGATAATTAGAAATAAATGCTTTATATAATTGAGTTTATGATAAAATAAAATTACAATGTAAAGTTGACACTACTGAATTTGGCTCCATTTTCCGATGAACGTTTGTCAGTCGTTTGACAAATATTTGTCAGAAAAGAAACGAAATGATGAAAACAATTTTGTCGCTATTTTTTTGTCAAAATTCTGACGATGCATTAAACGTCAAAATAATAGCGTAGATTCATCAGTCGTCGGCATCATAAAATTACTCAGATGTTTGTCAGAATATCGACGAACACTTCGTGTATCCACTAACGAATTACAACCAAAATGCAATTGCAATGGCTCTTCTGAAGTGTCACAGCTAAGAAAATTTGTCAGACCTTTTCTGTGATTCGTCGGTGTACTTCATCGAAATTGCGACGAAATGGGCAAGGTGTTACGACGAAGCCTTCGTCGCAACTAAGAAACTTCATTGGACCTTTTCTGTGATTCATCGGTGGACTTCGTCAAAATTGTGATGAATTGGGCAAGGATTTATGATGAAGCCTTTATCGCAGCTATAACAACTTTGTCGGACCTTTTCGGTGATTCGTCGGTGTTTTTCGTCGAAATTGCGACGAAACAATGCAATTTTTTTTTTTAAAAATATTCGTTGAAATGTACCATCATGGAGACTCTTGGCGATGACCATCAAAGCCAGCCCATCGGTGAGAGATTTGAATTTGAGACCAATTTTCATTGCACATTCCATTTTACTTGCACAAAGTATTCTATAAGCATATATATTGATAATGCCAAATGATTTATGGTGTTGTACAACTCTACCTATCATCCGGTTCTCTTATTTCCCAGAGAATCCGCAAAGACAAGTTTACAATACCAAGTCAAATAATATGAAAAAGACTTACTTCCATACAAATTAATTGATTATTCTCACAATGGAAATTGTCTAATTACAACAACAATTCCATGAAAGGTTATCCATGCTTCATAAGAGATGACTGATCATACATACAGACTGCAAGATGCATAGAAAAAGCATTACACTTGAGAACAACTAAGGGCTAACAAGGGAAGGAGTTAAGAAAAAACTCTACCTATCATCAGGTTATTCCCTCAGAGAATCACGCAAAGACAAGTTTACAATACCAAGTCAAATAATATGAAAAAAAGACTTACTTCCATACAAATTAAATGATTATTCTCACAATGGAAATTGTCTAATTACAACAACAATTCCATGAAAGGTTATCCATGCTTCATAAGAGATGACTGATCATACATACAAATTGCAAGATGCATAGAAAAAGCATTACACTTGAGAACAACCAAGGGCTAACAAGGGAAGGAGTTAAGAAATGTCTAGATTGAAGAGAAAATGTGTAGGGAAAATGTTGAGCAGTGTCAAGAGAACAGAGCTTGTAGAACATATTCTTGACCTAATCAAGCTCTTGAACAACTTAAACAAAATTAAAATACTAACACATACATGAGACATGTAATGAACTTCCAATATTGCTATCTTTTTCATTAATGCAGAGGTAGGTAAAGGAGAAATAATTATAATTGTAACACTATTCATAGTCCAGTAAATTATGTTCATAATTTGTGTTAAATGGACCTTAGTTTTATCATTATACTGCCCATCTAATACCATATTTTAATCCAGGGTTCAACTATCTCAGATCTAAAGAAGCACCTTCAATTAACCATTTAAAGTACTATAAAATAAGGTAAGACTTTTACTTGAGAAAGATTGGGTACACTTGTAGGATTAAAGTTCTCACAATCATCAGGATTTATTGGCACACAGGACACAACCTGCAACATATGAAGTAATGGATGACTACAAGTTAGTGAAATGGTCCTTAATATGTGAGTGGTTTGCAAATTGATTGGTAGAAAATAAGGTTACAAACAGATCTACATGAAAAATTATGACAATCTACTGTAATCATCAAAATAGATGAAAAGTGCAAAGGAAAGAGTTGAGCTACATCTGTAGAGCCTAAAAAAAACACATGCAAGAAACATAAAAAAAGAACAAACCAGTTTTTGGATGAATACAAAATGGTTCCTTCAGCAAGTGATTCATATTCTTTCACACCTGACACAGGACATTAAGAAGATTTTAGTCTTCCTTTGTGAAATTAACTACTTACAGAATAAACCCAGAAACCAATATTATATACCTCCATGTCTAGCCGAGGGTAGGTATAAGAGAAAAAAAATTCTTCAATGCAATGCCGAAAAATATCAATGTGTGTGTAGGTTTGTATTACTCAAAATATCATTTCATTGCCTAAGGAAAAATACCAAAGTGATGTTTTAAATTTCAATCTTCACATAGGCTCCCTTATTGCTACACATGCATATACAAGCATTATTTGAGCTCTAAACTATTCAAATATTAAGGATTTAATTATCTATAAGATGGAAAATTGTTGTTTAGACATAATCCATCATATTTTACATATCTTTATTCACTCCTAGCGCTTCAGATAAATTTGTGTAAATGAGACAAAAATGTGAATATTTTATGACAAAGAAAATTCTTAAAAGGAGGGGGGAGAGAGAAAAGGGTAGGGGGCAAGAGAATTCTTGAATGTATAGAAAAGTATAACATTTTGATCATTATAAAAATGAAACGAATCTTAAGTTTGAAGCATTAATATCATTTACAACATTTATGATCAAGAATGAATGTAAGTAGAAACTTTTGCATACCTGCAGATGGTACAAAATTTCATGGTTAAGTCAAAGCCTTCCATCAACAACAAGATCCAAATATTCATGTATCTATCTCAATAGGAGCCTCTAAACCCTTGAGCTGTCAATTTTTCCACTAACCTGTTATGCACAAAAGTTAAATTTTAGAGTTATGTCACCACTAAAAATAGAAGAAATAGAGCTTTGAAACCAAATCCACACACAACACAATGTGGTATTCATACAAAGCCATACAAACAAACTAAACTCAGAACATTGGAATGGAAACAACTTCAAATTATGATGTAGAGCATGGATTCAAGGTATAAAGAATCATTTTTCTGCCACCATAGTGAAAAGTTGGCACTTTCTTTCATCTTTGCATATTGGTTTGATGCTTCAAATGGTGCATTTCTTATATTTAAAAGTGCATTACCTTATTGAGCTTTTCTTTGTTTCGAGAATAGTTTAATATTCTCTACTTAATAGGGCCAACCACGTGATGGTGGAAGCTCATTCTCCCCCCCCCCCTCACATCACTCTCAATTCCCCATACCCAATCATATAACATTAATCATTCATTCATCCATATAACATTCATTCATTCATCCATTAATAACATATAACATTTATTCATCCATTAATAAAATATATCATTCATTCATTAACATATAACATTCATTAATTAACATATTCACATTCATTCATTAACATATACTATTCATTCTTTCAGTTTTTACATATTATCAAAAATATGGTTGTCATGATATGATTACAATCATTTTTTTTTTGTTTCTTTTTTAAAGCTACAAAATTTGAAGTGGAGTATCATTTTCTAAATCAATATATGTCCCCCCTTTAGTTGTTCTTCCCTCTACGTGATCGTGATCTTAATGTATGCCTAGTCGTCTGCTCATGACGTGAACGCTGCTGCAAGGGGGGGTCTGCTGCAATAAGAAAGAAATATTAAACTGATATGTTTTATTATTATTGTTACAAGTATTTCATTAATTAAAATAACATTAGAGTGGTTCTCTTTACCTGATGGGTCCAGATCATGTTCCTAAACTTTTGTTATAAACTCATGCTCAACATGTTGAACACCCTCTAAATCCTAATTTGCAGTTGAAACACGAAAGGTTACATTAATTAATACACCAATTGAAATTAAATATGTTTAAGAGAACATGAGAGTGGTCCTCTTTACCTGATGGGGCATGTGTTCACGATCTTCTAGCGATCATGCTCAACTGCGTTGATCACACTCTACATTCTCTAAAGTTGAAACATGAAAGGTTACATTAATTAATACACCAATTGCAATTAAATATGTTTAAAAGAACTTTAGAGTGGTCCTCTTTACCTGATGGGGCCACATCATGTTCCTGATCTTCTATAGCCTGGTCATGCTCAACATGTTGATCACACTCTACATGCTCTAAAGTATCGGGATGCACACCATGACCTTCATCTGCAGGTTGTGCTCCACCCTCAACAGGTTGCATTCCAATGTCATGTGCAATATTATCATTGCTTGAATGTTTAAAAAAAATAGGCATGTAATTACTTTATGGTGGAAATTAATATTGACTAGATTGCACAAGTATTCAATTTTAAATAAACTTTATTGAGTTTATTTACCTGCGTGTTGGATGCAGTGGAAGGTTGTGCTTTCCTAGTCAAGACTCTTAGGCATTTAGCCACAGATCCATAGCCTTGTTGGAAGGAAATCTTTAGGTCATCTTATGTGGGAACTCTGTTGAATTCAAGCCCTACATTTTTTCATAAGATCATGAATTTTTCTTCTATGGTGTGATAAAACCAAAATTGTTTTCAATTTATTATTTGGATACTATATTTCATTTATTGATACTTACAATTCATGCGGCTAATTTCATATAACCACCAAAGCCAAGTTTGTGTTGCCTATGTTTTTCTAGTCTTGCCTTTGTTGCCTTCGATGTGTTGGGCAACCTATAAAACATTTGAAATATGTTAGATTATGTAAAAAGAAAGAGTAATCAGTATATAATTACATTGTTGATAGTATCACATACCTTCCTTGGCCCGGTGGTGTCTTTCCTTTTTTCTTTTCAGCCTTCTCCTTTCCATCTGACACCAGGTCCTTCCACTCCCTCTTCAGAATCATGGGGGGACACTCATACTTTTTGTTCTTCTCTAAATGTGACCTATATTGGTCCCTCACATGCTTTAGATAGGTACCAGCTTTCTTAAGGACCTTGGTTCGGTTGAATGTTTTATCACCGAAGAGCACAACTAAACGGTTAATGAGCTCATCTTTTAAATCTTGATTTTGGGCATTCCATTGTGTACGTATGGTGGGCCCGAAGAGCTCCAATGTAATATCACTTAGATGTTTATAAAAAATATCATTTTCTGCAAAATGATCATGGGATCAATAGTCTAAAAAAAATGATCAATAAGTAAATTTCAATTGGATTATATATAATAATAATTAAAACATTTTAAAGTACCTGGGACCTTCTCTATCTTTATGGGAACAAAATCCTCGGTCACCAAAAATGTGACTGACAATGTTCCCGTACTAGTAATACGGGAAGATCTAGGAAATGCTACTAAAATATCACTAGTACTAGTGGCCTCTGCATCCCCAGGTACATGTCTTGATGCATGTTTTGGCATGTGTTCGCCGCCATAGGGTGCACTAACGGATGCCTACATGGTATGTGTTGCCGAAATTTCAGACGATAATATAGGCACAGATGATGGGGTCAGATGATGTGATGTATGCGTAGGAAGATCAGGATGGACACTTGTACCAACCCCTACTCCTCGAGTGGCACTTGCAGTACCCTAATCATGGCCAAGAGCATCATGAGGACGCAATAAATCCTGTAAAAACAACACATATTTTAGTTCATGGCATAAAAGAGTACAAAATATAAAACTATGAATGAACTTATGTTATAATTAAAGACCTCATGACAGCTTACTTGCAAGTTTTGTGATCTCTCAGTCAATATTTTAACCCTCTCTCTTATCTCATCTGTTTGAGGCACTATGAATAACAACTTAAGGATTTCTTCATTGCATTTTTTTTGGGTCTTCCTTATCATATAGAGAGGGCTTTTTGAATAAGCAATGTCATCATCACATAATATTGACTACACCTCCCTATCAATGCTCTTGTCTACTACTGGTGCCTTTCCCTGATCAGTCAACTGCAACAAGAATATTAAAAACATTATCAAAATTAACCCAATAAACTTATCAAAACAACATAATAATAAAACATTTTTGCTTGTATCTAATTTGTACAATTACAATGAAGGTAAACCTATCGAGGGTAGAAGCGTGTGAAGATAAATTATTATCTGTGCTCTAGACTGGAGCCTTCTCTGTACAATCAATGTCCCGCTGTGACAAAAATTAAATATAAAAAAACATTACCGAAATGAAACCAATAGACTTACGAAAAAAAATATAAGAAATAAATGGTATATTGGATTCATTAATTGGAGGTTGGGTAAAATGGTATATAGTACATACCACCCCCATAGTAACTGTGTTCTTATCTGAGTGATTCAAATTGTAATTGATTAATAACTCTTCTCCTACAGTTATTGATTTTATCACACATCTGAATACAACGGTTTTTCCCTCGCGTGCCTCGAATATGCAATTCGGTTGCTTATTTGTTGACCCAGGTTGTGTACTATTTATAAACCCTACAATATTCCCTGATGCTTTTGGCCTTCTGTCAATATACATAGCCACTCCTTTATTTTGATCTTTATCTTTTAGCTATATATAATTTGTTTACAGTGCATACCTATGCATACTTCGTGTATATCAAACTAGTTGCATCCAATTTTTGTAATTGTAACAGGGTCCGACATACTCCATCAATTCAGTAACTTATTCATAACAGGCCTTTATGTCGTCCATGCAAAATAGGCCCAAACCATGTAATGACGATGGTGCTATGCGATATATCCTCTTGTTGACACAAAAATCAGTGTTTATTGGAGGAAGTTCCTTGGGTACCCATTGTTTTCGTAGATGTTTGTACCTCAAGGGAACCTTGATTTCACTTATGCTCTCATCATCATAAGAACATGACCCCCCTTCAGCAAGAAAAAATTCCATGCGTTTACAAATTTTTCTTCTAATTTTTTGACCTCTAGTTGATCTCCCTCTTTTAGACATACTACATGTCTCGATTTCCTCTTCTCTTCCTAAATTTCCCTCACTTGAGGAAGAAAGATCTAACAAATACCTATTTGGTGGTACCTACACTCATAAGGATGTTGGATGAAGTACTTTCATGGTGATGTGATCCTAAGGTGACATTATGATTAATCTATCATTTCATCGCTAGAATTTCACAGGTTATAAGGTAATCAAGTCTTGATAGATTGCAAGTTATTGTTAATACCATCCAAATGTGTCCATCACAAATCAAATCTACTTAACGTTTTAACTCCCAAACTTTGTAACAAGTATTAAATGTGACTATGGTCCACCAGTTACACAACCAAGGCCTCAAATGTATTCTCTAATTGTAATCAAAGGACTTTTTCCTTCATTCAAGTAAATAAACTTGAAGGGAAACACCACCAAGTGGTTTATTGGACACCTACATGACTAAAAATAGCAGCAAATTTACATTTCATTTCCATATGTCTAAGTGGTTAATGAGGAGGGAGTGTGTACTAGGCCTGGTTAAGTCATCATAAGTTTATGCTTTGGCAATAATTTTTTTTTAAGTCATCTTAAATCTTCCTATGTCTAATTTGTAGGAGACTTTTGGTATGTTTTAATGTAGGATGATTGATGAAAGAGCCCAAAGATCCTTTCTCCATGGTATCAAGTACACATAGCAACGGTCTTCTCTTATACGGTTGGACATGATTTAAAGAACTTAGCTAGGAATTATTCATTTAACCTAAGGTTTTCTCATAATGCCATCATTGAAAAAGTATGATCAAATTCTTCTATTATGAAGAACTGGTCTATGTGCCTCTAGTAATCACTATATAAATTTTTGTAAGGATAAAATGACTAATTGCATCAGGTAGGAGAGAATCGACTTTGAGTTCTTCAAAGATTATATTCCTCTATTCATAATTTTTAAGGGTTGTGTGTGGAGGAGGTTATCACTACCATAAAGGGAGGAGACCTTTCCTTGTATTCTTTTATAATTTTCATTATTCTTATTTATTTTACACTTACATTTACAAATACACATACATATGCATTTACTGTTTTCATTTATTTCTCATGTAGTTTAATAGTTTGATCGATTTCACATTATATGTGTTGAAGAATTTAGAATTTCAATTACATTAATTTATGGATATGTTGTATCTATAACACTACAAAACCATATGCTCTTTGAATTTACACTTGCATTTAGAAATACACATTTATATACATAGATATAGATTTCTTTAATGATATGTTGCATTTATTGTTCTAGGAGAGCATCCGGTAATTGCATTTACATTTACATTTAAAAATACATATACATACATACATACATACATACATACATACATA
>VDFB02318093.1:0-15281 GCA_007258455.2 Sequoia sempervirens | reverse complement strand
GACTTGATGCTTGTCACGAGGTGATGGAGATGGAGGATATTGTTTTAGTTACATCACAGATCGACCTTGAGTCATATAGAGGTCACGTGCCAACCTCTAGGTTGATCATTGCAACCATTATTTCGGGTTTGATCGCTCCAAACAGAAGCAACAAAGGATTCAACCCAGGATGGGGCTTGGCGTGGCATCGCATGCTTCACTGGAGGACACTTTTTACATGGGGGCCTGTGATGCTGGCCTCTCTATATCATGATATGCATAGTTTTATTTACTCTGATGGGAGAGCCATTGGTGCAAGGGTGACCCTACTTCATATTTGGGCATGGGAGTATATCACCATGCTTCAACCTATTGTTTAGATGGAAAATGTGGAGCCAGAGGATCTTTTGATTTGGCAGTACAGAGGTGCTATTACACTTAGGCACACCAGATAGATTGGGCTCCCGTATTGGCAATGGGTCATTGATGATATGATAGTTTTTCGATGGCGCCCATGGTTATAGATGTCACCTTGGTATGATGATCTCCAACAACTATAATTCACCAGGTAGACCCAATATATGTAGGGTTGCAAGCACACTATTATTGAGTGGTATTTACTAGATAGGGTAGCTCAGCAGTTTGGGGAGCTACAAGACAGGCTAGATGACAGTTACAGGGCCATTTTTGCTAGGTCAACACGAGAGGTTCCCACATGGGGATTGACCATTCTAGCTCCCGAGGCATTCAAGAGCTTCAAATAGTTAGCGGCTTAGCCTTTGGCCTATGGTTAGGGTTAGGTAGTAGCACAAACTATGCCAACATATAATGCTTGGTTTGTACATCCACGATGGTTGACAAATCTAGCAGGTGCTCCTCTGTGAGGGAGACCTAGAGGTAGGGGGCCAAAGGTAGAGGACAGGGTGGCCAAGATGGCCAGGATGGTCAGGTTCTAGGGGCTCCACCGATCACACAACAGCCTCCAGTTGTACATCAACATGCAACACCACCACCACCACCAAATGCTAGGGATGCATAGATACAAAAACTGTAGCAATAGGTGCAGACTTTGAATGGTGAGCAGGATTAGGCCCGCCGACAGATTTTGGGTATTACTACTAAGCAACACTAGGCACAACAACAGGTGGTGGCCATCACAACTGAGAGAGATCAGGCTTTATAGTGGGTACAGGCTGTGATAGGAGAGAGAGACCAGGAGGTTTCTGGACGCCAATAGATAGAGGCTATGATGGTGGCGACACATGGTAGGACTATATCGGTGAGATTGTACAAAGAGGTCATGATAGAGGCCACATATTATAGGAAACACTACAACCGGGATGTACCACAGGCACTTAGACAACCTAATTTTTTGCAGCATAGTGATGCACGACCGAGAGCAGAGGATTAGCCTGAGAGGCAGGCTGGAGAGGGTAGCAACCATCAAGACTAGATTTTATGTATAGACACTTTTTTTATTTGGCTGCCCTATTCTTTACCACATATATACATTCATGGGCTCCATTTTGATAGCCTCGTGGATATTGTACTTATGATCGTTATACATACACTGATCCAGATTTTGTACCATGACATTCATTTTTTGATATATATGATACATATACGGATTATTATATGATGTATTCATCTTATTTCATGCTTATGATGTATGGATACGTATGCAATGCTTATAGTTGATGATGTATGGATGCACTTTATTTATGCTTATGTGATATGTGATGATCATGATATGATATGTGATGGATGGATGTAATGATGTGGATGCATTTCTTTTTGTATATTTTCTATGCAATTTCATGATAATGATGTAAATATGGATGTATGGATGCAAATGATAATGCAACGATTTAAGATGATTATAATAAAAAATCTATATTATTCATCAGAACTCAAATGATAAAGTAGTATATATGATGTGATATGCAATGATTATGTTGATGGATGTTCTATGATTATGCTATGATTATGAGATACATGTATGCTGATGGTTTGTGGATGTAGGGTGGATGCATTGATGATGTTTTTGTTGACTTTCATGATACTGGGTTAGCGCAAAGAGAAGATAGAATAATAAATAATGACCGTTGATTTTGATGATTGCTTTAGAAGATCCAAAAAGTCTATGATCTATTGAGACTTTATTAGAGATGATGACGAGACAATGCAAAATGAGGATGAAATGTAGGATGATGAGTTGCTCACATTTTAGGATTGGGATTTTATGTCGTTCCTCATTGTTTGATATAACACATAGAAACGATGCATCAAGGTATCAATAACTAGGACGACATTGTATCTAGTGTAATGGAATTTGACTTGACAAACAGATAGGATAGTTCTTGTTCACAACTTGACATATGGAAACCTTGTTGGAATGTAAGTTAGAAGCTTAAAATATATTGGACCAAAGCATACACAATAGTCAAAAACATACCCTAAACGACCTTCCTACACACAACTAAGCAAGTATGCACCAAGATTATTTTACAAGATTACCCAAAAGCACAAAAAATGAAAGATAATAATCGATGCCCCATTCCTTTCTCTCTAAATAATTTTGATAGACATCATCAAGAGGTCTTCAGAATGGGTCATTTAAGATAAATCATAAGAAAATATCAAAGACAAACAATTAGTGTTATCTATATCTCTTGCCTAGTTTAATTTAGCTAAGGTGATATCTGATACTGATGTGCATCATAGGAAGGATACATCCTAGGACATGTTGATCAAAGGTTGTTTGATGTTAGGATGATGATGCTAAAATGATTCGTTGATATAAAATTCACTGATGTATTTACCTATGATGTAGACTTTAGATTTTGACAATTAGGTTCTCATTTTACGATTTGCTATGCTTGATTTCTATTTGTTTTTCCAAAGGTTGAAGGTGACGATCAATTTATTATGGTTGAAAGTTTCTTGCAGGTGAAAGCGAGATGGGATGGGTGGTTTTGGATTTTCTAGAATATTTCAATGTTTTTGGTATTTTCTAAATGTTTTGAGGTTGTTTTTGGTCTTTTTGAAAGTTTATATGGATGTTTATGTTTTCAATTTTCTGAGGTCATTTACAGGTTTTGAATGTTTTCTATTGTTTTTGTATTTTCAATTTTTGAATGTTTTTGTGTTTTCTAATATTTGGATGTTTTGGGGTTTTGGAGATATTTGGATGTTTTGGGGTTTTCAAAGATTTCGACCAAGAACCTAACCTAAAGACCTATCCTAGGGGTCTCGGGGGCTGATCAAAGGTAAGCCTTGCCTATGTTATACATGCAGAGACCACATAGTTCGACCAACTCGACCTATTAACAAGATGAAGATATGAACATTGATGGAAAAGTCAATTTATTATGATGAACTCCTAAAGGACTGACCTAGGGTGTCTCGGGGGCACATCAATGATGGCCTTGCCTATGTTCAAGCTCAAAGACAACGTAGTTTTTCCATAGTGATCGCTTTTTTGGATTTTTTT
Organism: Sequoia sempervirens; assembly: GCA_007258455.2. Lineage (NCBI taxonomy): Eukaryota > Viridiplantae > Streptophyta > Pinopsida > Cupressales > Cupressaceae > Sequoia > Sequoia sempervirens. The sequence continues at coordinate 11,809 of VDFB02318093.1, read as the reverse complement.
ATGTTTTTGACCTTTTTAGGGATTTTGATGTTTTTTGGATATTTTGGATTTTTCCTTTACAATTTTCTGAATGTTTTTGGATTTTAGTTGTATAGGATTTTGCAAATTTTTTTGGATTTTCTAATGATCATTTTATGAATTTTTTTGGGATTTTCGAGATAAAATTTCTAATTAACTCAAGATACACAAGAACCTAATATGACCCATAACGAAATGCCCCTAATGTGACATGTAGACTATTTCAATAAAGGCAAGATAGACTAACCTTTGGAATGTGCCAAGTAGTGCTAAAGGGTTCACGATACCTCACACTATCAAGCCATGATAAGGATGTGGATGATGTATAAATAATGATGCCAAGAATGATAAGACAAAAGAGCCAAAGAATAGATGGAGGTGCTTTATTTATGCAAGGTTCCTGCTTGCCAGGTTTTCACCAAGGTACTTTCCCGAAGTGCCACCAAGGTGGTTTTCACTATAGGACATTTTTTTTCTTTACTTTTTCAATCCTTTTTCTCATTTTTTTAGATTTTGATCATTTTTTTATTTTTTTGTATTTTCAAATTTTATACTATTCAAGACTAAGCATAATTTTTTTTGAGATGCAAGTTGTTAGTTGGCTCTTGCAAGGGTTCACCTTTAGGGGTTGATAGTTGGTATGCTCCTAATCCGTAGCTTACTGTGATACCAAAGGGACCTAACTAGTTAGGTTCAAACTTTCATTTGTTGTCTTGATCTGGAAGGTTCTTCTGATTCTGCTTTAGGACAAGATCTTTGACTTGGAATGACCAACATTTGATCCTCTTGTTATAGCTCCATTTCAATCGGTTTTGATATACTTGCAAGTGATTGAGGGCATCAAGACGACACTCATCCAGGAATTCTAATTCATTTAACCGAGACTCTGTATTCTTCCTCAGTAATCAGGTTTTGTAATGACACTCGTAATGATGGGAGCTCAACCTCAATAGGAAGGATGGATTATAATGCATAGACCAAGGAGAAAGGGGTTGCACCTGTAGGCATGCAGATATTGGTTCGATAATCCTAGAGAGCGAGATTAAGTTGTAGATGTCAGTCACAACCAACTTCATTTACTATTTTCTTCAATATTTTTAGGATAGTCTTGTTCATACCCTCAACCTATCCATTTCCTTGGGGATAATATGGGGTAGAGAATTGGTGTTGGATGTTGAATATTTGGCACAACACTTTGACATCCTGATTCTTAAAATGGGTCCCATTATCTGAGATGAGAGTTTGTGGAACACCATAACGACAGATTAGATAAATTAGGATAAATTTGGCAATTTGCTTCCTCATTATATATATCATAGGAATGGCTTCAACCCACTTAGTAAAGTACTCAGTGGCGGTTATAATAAACTTGTGATCATTGGATGAGGTTGGGGTGATTTTTCCTATGAGGTCAAGTCCCCACTATGAAAAAGGCCATGGTGTGATCATGGGTTGCAATTCCTGAGCTAGGGCATGGATCAAATCTCCATGCTATTGACATTGGACACACTTCTACACATGTTGATGGGCTTCCTTTTCCATTGTTTGCCAATAGTACCTTGTCCTCAATAGTTTCTTAGCTAATGTCATACCACTAGAATGGGACCCACATATGCCATTATGTACTTTTGTTAAAGAAGTTAAGGCTTCCTCTTGGTTAATACATCATAGTAATGTCCATTTGATGCTTCGATAGTAAAGGTTATCACCTAGGATCATGAATTAGGATGCCTTTTTGAGAAAGGTCTATTTAAGGTTTGAGGTGATATCAAAAGGGAGGGTTATTTTGCTTAGGTAAGTGAATATGTAATGATACCATGGGGATCCAAGACCAACAACGACACACACAAATTTAGATTCAAGGATTTTGAAAGTTGGTACGAGAAGTTGTTCTACCAATAATTCACATTGGAGGACATTGTTCGACATGTCTAACAGTGATCCAATTATTGCCATGGTGTCTATTGCTCTATTATTTAGGCGAGGAACCTGCTCAAAATTTATGTCTATGAAAAGATCCTTGAGATTCTCCACCATTTTCTTGTAAGGAGTAAGCTTGTCACCTTTAGTTTGATATTTGTCATTGACTTGGTTGATAACCAACTGTGAGTCTCCATAGACTTTCATCTCTTGAATCTACCACTGAACTGCTATCCTTAGACCTATGATTAGGGCTTCATATTCAACAATGTTGTTAGTAAACGAGAATGATAGCCTGTATGATTTTGGAATGCAATCACCTTGGGGGGTGATAAAAATAATGCCTACTCTAGATCCATGTTGGGTGAATGATTCATCAAAGTACATCTTCCATTGAGTTGTGAGATTGATAAGGAACACTAATTCATTAGGGAATTCAAATACCAAGGGGTTTTCAGCATAGATGGGCTCTTCTGCCAGTTGGTCTGTGATCACTTGTGCTTTGATTGCCTTGCACTCCATATAATCTATGTAAAATTATTTTAAGATCATCACCCATTTAGCCATTCATCCTATGAGATTTTCTTTGGATAACAAGTATTTCAATGGATCAATCTTTGCAATGAGCTTGATTTGATGTGACAACATGTAGTGTTTGAACTTTTGTGAAGCAAAAATTACTGCTAGACATGCTTTCTCAATGGGTGAATAATTAATTTCTTAGCCCACCAAGGTTCTACTAATGTAGTATATAGCCCTTTCCTTTCCATTTTCATCATGTTGTGCTAAAAGAGCTCCTAGTGTTGTTGGTGTTGCTAAGATATACAAGATTAGTGGCTTGTTCGGTATTGGTGGCATGAGCATTGGAGGTGTTAGTAGATAATATTTGATCTGCTGGAAAGCTTTATCACACTTCTCATCCCACTTATAGGTTATTCCTTTATGGAGAAGATGTGAAAAGGGGTGGATTTTATCTTATAGTTGTGCTATAAACCTTCTGATAGACTGCATTCTTCCTTGTAATCCTCTCATTTGCTTTAGTTTTTGCAATGGTTCCACGTCTAGGATGGATTTTACCAAGTTGTTGGATCAATTTCTATCCCTCTTTGTGAAACGATGAAGCCAAGGAGTTTCCCTGATATGACCCTAAAAACACACTTTTTTGGATTCAGTTGTACCTTGTATTCTTCAAGCTTGTCAAAGATGGGTCCTAAGACTTGTATGTGCTCACTTATCTTCCTTGATTTTGACAAAATATTTTCCACATAATCTTCAATTGTTTTGTGGATCATTTCATGAAAGATGAGGGTCATTGCTCTTTGATAGGTTGCTCCTACATTATTTAATCCAAATGGCATCACATTCTAGCAATAGGTTCCCCGTGGACAAGTGAATGCAATTTTGTGTTGATCCTCCTTGGCTATTATGATTTGATTGTAGCCTGAAAAACCATCCATGAGTGATAGTATTTCATGCCCAATTATTAAGTCCACAATGAGATCGATGTTAGGAAGAGGGAAATCATCCTTTGGGAATGCTTTGTTTAAGTCTCTAAAATCAGTGCATATTTTGATTCCCCTAGTGGGTTTTGAGACTGGTACTAGGTTTGAAATCCACTCAGGATAATCTATTGGTCGGATAAATCCAACGCCAAAAAGCTTTTTTAACTCTAGTTTCACAAAGAGTGTTATTTATGGGTGCATCTTTCTTAATTTATGTTTAACTGGCTTGGCTTCAATATAAACTACTAAGTGATGCACAACCACTTTAGGATCAAGGCCTAGCATATTTGTGTATGACCATGCAAAGTTAGCTCTTCGTTTTTGAGGAATGTTGTTAGGTTCTTTTGTTCTTCATCTAGCAAGGATTCAACATAGAAGGTGATCTTAGGTGCTTCTTTTGTTCCCGCATTGATTGGAGTGGCCTTTTCTGCTAGTACTGTTAACTTTTTGGATGCATTTCACTAAGGGGGAGATTGAATCCCTCATCCTTGGGCGCCTCAGAGAGGTTTTCACCATCAGATGCATCCTTTATTTTTACTATTTTAGGATCAGAGAGTGCCACTAGGTGGTTTTCACTCAAGGATTTGCATGTTAGTTGCATTTCATTAATTTTGCGAATGAAGGATTCAATCATCTCCCCATAGTATTCCCTTGTGTTGAGCTCTATGTCAAAGCTTTCTTTGTGATCTAGCCATGATAAGTTGTCAAGGAGTCCCATGAATTATGAGATTGCTTCATCGTTTTTGAATAAATCTATAATTGGCGGTCCTTGTTGGTCCATGTCAATAAGTTGTGGGTATACTAGGCGTATTTCAATTGGTTGGTTGCTTGGGACAATAAGTTGTGGGTATACTAGGCATATTTCAATTGGTTGGTTGCTTGGGACAAAGGATGTTATGGATATCATAAAGAGGGTTTTGTTCTCAAATAGGTCAACAAAATCAAGGGGAAAGTCATCTAAGGTTGTATCACATGATGTAAGTGACCAAGAGGAAGCCTCAACTCGTTTAGTGGAAATAATTTTTCCAATAAGTGTGACCTTGCTAGTAGTACAACCTAAGCCAATATTCTTTATTTGTTTCTCAGGAACAATGGGTTCTAGTAAACCATTGTCATTTTGTCCCAACTTTTCATTCTTGTTATATCCCCAATTCTGCATGAGTTGTAGGCCTTTGTTATCATCTTCCATGGGAAGAACATGGATAGGTTGTTCATCTTGATAGAGGAGTTTAGAGATATCTTCCTCATTGACATCTTCCTAGTTTAAATCCCCCCACTTGGTGAAGGTAGTAGCTTCCATCTTGATTGTTTCAGGTTCTTTGGTGCTAGATGTGGATTTCCCATGAGTTTGAGGAGAAATAGGTAACTCTCCTAAGACAAAGGTATCTTTTAATAGCTTGTAGTTTCCAAAACCATCATCCTAGATCACTTCTTTGACATCAAGTATACTCTACACAATGGGTATTTTTGCTACTAAAGTAGAGGCCAAGGATGATGGGTCAATAAATGAGCTTGATAGTGTAGGCCCTTCATCATTTTTGGGTTTTTGGGGTATCTTATAGAACTTGGCCTCAAGACTTTTGCAATAGTAAAAAGGCTCAGGATCTCCATGGATAGTGATTTCTCTACCTTCAAAAGGAAACTTTATGCATTGATGATAGGTCGAGGCTACAACTTTTAGAGCATGGATCCATGGTCGGCCAAGTAGGCTATTATAGGGAAGACCAAGATCAAGCACTTGGCATGTAGTTTTTGCAATAAGAGGTCCCACGTGAATGGGAAGTGCAATGATTCCCTATGATACCCATTCTTGGTCGTCATATACTCTAATGGTGGTACTCTTTTCTTTCTCAATAGTATCTTCTAAATAGCCCATATGTTTGATCAACTGAAGGGTACAAATGTTTAGACTAGCACCTCCATCTACCAAGACTCTTTTGAACTTGTTTTTATGAATGAAAACCTCAAGGTGTAAAGCACAATTATGAGATGGTTGTGACAGTAGGTCTTTCTCAGAGAAGGTAAGAAGATGATTGGTGATATGCCCTACCATAGTTTGAAACTGATCAATATCAATATCCTCAGGGACAGATGACTCAGACAAGGATTTCTCCAATATTTCCCTATGTGCAGGGGATAACCTTAAGAGTTTTAAGATTGATATCTATGCAGGGGTATGCTTAAGTTGATCTAGAAGTTTTTACTTGCTAAGATTAGATGTGGGAAAAGTAGGTTGTGTCCTAGATTGAGATGGGACTCCTTGAATGATTATTTTTCCACTTCGTGTGGTGACTCCACATTCCTCACTAGATCCTTTGATGGTGACGAAAAAATGATGCTATCACAAGAAGCCACTACATTGGAATAGGTATGTTGTACGCTTGTGTAATCCTTAGCCTTGCCATTGTTATTTTCTTTGTTATGATCTAGCATAGGGTTCTTGTATATCTTAAGATCCTGATTTCCAACTGGTACCTCAATAGATATGGTGTCATTTTCTATGAGATCTTGAATGATATTCTTAAGTTTCATGTAGTTTGTTGTTTTATGTCCTTTGATTTTGTGAAAGTCACAAAGGTCATGCTCATTGTACTAGGATGGTTTCTCTTGTGGTTCTTGGTAGTTTTCAAAGTTGGGAAGTGTTATCAGATTTGACTCTACCAACTTCTTCATGATCGTTTTGATGGGTTCTGATAACTATGTGTACTTGCACGTTTGGGATAGTTGTTCCTATTAGTGGTTTTCCTTTGTTGCATGTCATTGTTATTGATGTGATTGTTCTGAGGAGGTGTTGTTTGTTGCACAGTTGGTTGGATGTTAGCAACTTGATTTTTGTTAGGTCTAGGAACACTTAGTATGACCTTAGCATCCACCACACCATCCTTTGTTACATTTTTGTTCTTTTCCCAGACACGAGGTTTCTCATTCGAACTAGTTGAAGGACGGTTGTATTTGTAATCTTGAGTATTTCCTTGTGAGATTAGAGATCTTTTGATGTTAAGGGCTCTAGGGATAAGTTCATCATATGATGTGATGCACTGCATTTTCAAGTGGAAAGATAGATCTAGATCTAGATTGGCTATGACGATTCCCACTTGTTGTTCGTCAGGAAGAGACAACTTGTGTTTACTAGCTCTTTGTATTCATCGTTGTAAGTAATTACTAAAAAATTACCCTTTGTTTTGTCTAAGAGTATATAGTTCCTCTAGATTGATGTCCATGTCAAGATTGAAGGAGAAGTGATCGATGAATTTATCAGTGATTTCTTGAAAAGTTTTGATGCTTGGAGGTATATGAGAAAACCAATCCATAGCAGGACCTGTTAAACTTCAAGGGAAGAGGTGCATTAGATAAGAATCATTGTAAGCCACCTCCATGCACATGACATTAAATTATTTGATATGGTCCACATGATTTCCTCTCCCTTTATATTTATCGAATTTATGGATTTCAAAACTAGGAGGGAATGGTACCATTGCGATGTTTTGATCAAATGGATATGGACACAAATTTTGTGCATGGGGATTCTTTTCCTTTCCCGTGCGAAGATCTTGTATTTCTTGTGAGAGCACTCTAAATTTCAATGCTAGATCATCTTGAGGATTGGGCGGAGGAACATATGGTGGGATGAAAGATGAGTTGTATGAGGTGTATGGTGGTGTAATATTTGGTGATGGTGATTGGGGTATCGATGTATATGTTCCTAATACGTTTGGATTGATGATGTTTGATTGAGGATTATAATAGGAACCTTGTTGCTATTGTTGAGCATACTATTGAGCTAGTAAGGCTTGTTGTTGAGATTTTTGTTGTTGTTGTGCCACTAGGGCTTGTTGTTGGGCCTATTGTTGTTGTTGTTGTGCTACTAATGTTGCTTGATGGGCTTGATATTGTTGTTGTGTTGCTTGTTGTGCTGCTAAGGCGGCTTCTTGTTGTTGTTGTGCTAAGGTTGCTTGTTGTGCTACTGCTTGATGTTGTTGTTGTGCTAAGGCTGCTTGTTGATAAGATTTTTTTTCTTTTTGTAAGGCTAAGGCATGTGCTTGTAATGTGGATTAGGTGGTTGTTGAGACATCTATGGAGGATTATGGATATTGATGTTTTGAGTGGGTAATGGATTGGTGATGAAGTGTTGGGGATTCCCTTGGTTCAACATTCCTTGTAAGATGGCAGAATGAGGTAGATGAATGTATGTTTGAGATCCTGTTTGATTTGGTATATAGCAAAGGGGACTGTGGGAAAAGATGAGGATGGTGCCATTAGATTATGTGATTGAAACGAAACACTAGGACCTTGAGTCCACTGGTTGAAAACATTTCCTTGTCCCATGTTTTGAGGATTTCCTTATGTTAGTGATCTATTACCTTTGTTGACAGGATTAGTTACTAAGGGATTTCTTTAAGATGGGTTGATAATGGATGGTTTGGACGTATTTTGCAAAACCAATGGTATGGATGAACCCATTTAAGGGATGGGTAAGGATGTCCCCATTTGCTTCAAGAGTTGACTCTATGGTATGGTATTGGTATGCCCTTGCATGTTGTTTTGAGATACCTGATCCACACTACTTTGTGTGATGATAGGAACACTTGTGGTACTCATGGATGCGGATGAAGAAGGATGCCCTTGATATGTTGAAGTCGTGGTTGAGTAATGAAGATCAAGAGGTGTGTATATCTGTTTAGGATCTTTAGGAATAGGAGGAGCACTAAAGATAGGCATCCAAGTGGTTGTATTACATGAAGGATTGGTTTCAAGTGTTCCCACAGGTGTACTATTTTCAAATGAAAGAGCATGTACGAAATCTTTAGCAAGGATTGTTGCAATATTGGGAATGTAGGTTTGATTTATCCCTAGTGATGGAGTTGTGAAACCTTGTGTTAAATTCTATGCCACGAACATCGATGAGATAGGATCTACATTTTTATTGGCTTGATGTTCCATAATTTCCTCCCTAGTGAGTTCAAATGGGTTGTTTGTGATATCTTCTATCTCATATGGTCTTGATGGGGATGAAGGTTGTTGTGATGGTATAACTTGACTTCTCGGATTGAATTCTAAAGGATTTGAATCACTTGAGGTGAATGTAACTTTGGATTTTTCCATGATTCTATTGTGTTGTGATCTAGTCTTTACCATAAATTTTATGTCACCTATGGGAGAGTTATGTTAATATTTGTGATGTTTGAACTCTCTAGATGACTCAAATCTAGGTAAAAGAGATGCTCTAAGTCTTTTGGGAGAAATGATGATAGTGGGGAATGAAAAGGTGGGTGATGTGGAGAGTGATCTTTGCAAAAATTTTGGAACAACACTTTTGAATTTCTCTTGATGTTTTGATGTTAGTGTTGTCAAACAAATTGCACCCGAATACTTGAATATTGAAATTCAACAATCTGTTGAAACATTGGAACTAATTCTAGGCTGTGGGTATCCTATAAGGAATTAGACCTCCAGATTCTAGGCCGGTTCCTATTTAATTTTCTGGTTAATAACTAAGTGATTTGTTGGAAAAGAGAGAAAGACTATTACTAAATGTATGCAAAAATGTAAATTGAAGGTGATGCACCTAACCGATAATGATATGCAATTTTGATTCACAATAAACCTCAGAAAACTAACCACACAAGTCAATTTTGATAGTTTCACCACAAATATTGATTCTAAGGAAGGCTTCAAATAAAACAGCTTTGAAGGAAACCATGATTTTCACAGCAAAGAAGAATATTATTCATTCACACAAACTTAGACCTGCGACTTTAACTATTCGAATGCATGCAAATATAAATGAGACAAAGATTTTTAAAGGTTCTGATATTTAAACACAATAAAACTTCATCGAATCATTCATAAAGACAGCCAAATGACAAGGTAGACTTTGATTTTACTATAATTTGAAGGAATCTTTGCCAAAAAACATAAGTAAATTTGTAAAAACACTACTGTATTAATCTGAAAACTGAGTTACATGACCATTCGCTTTGCAGTATGCAAAAGCTGAATAACAAGAACTAGAATGAAAAAGATAAACTTTTTCAATATATACAATATGAATGCACTTCAAAGTGCATGAATAAGCAACTGAAAGTGATCTGAAAGTGAAAAATGACAATTCCAAAGTGAAATCCGAGCATAAGTAAAAATCCCTGAAAATATGGTTCAAACTCATGAAAAAATGAGTGAACTCAATCCCGAACTGGCAGTCATAAAGCATGTAACTGATCTGCAACTCAAACTAAACTGAAATCCCTGAAAAGGTGGGCTAAAGCATGCAAAATTGCCTCGTTCTCACCAATTTTCCCATGCACATTTTAAAATCCATCTTGCCTAATATTTTATGCTTTCCCTTCGAAATAGTTAAATAAATTAAATGATTTATATTTTATCATTTAATTTATCAACTTTACAAAATGTAATGCAAGGCATAAAATATTTTAATTTATCTAAAATGGAATTTCGATTTTATAAACATGAGCCCATGCATATTCTAAAATCCGCCACTACTCTCAGCATATATCAATATCTCAAGGTATATAGTTACTTCGGTTATAGGTAAAGAAGACTCCAGTGTTTTCATATGGTTACACACTTCTTATGTTATTCATATCATATATCATATGATGAATACACATGTTTCCTCAAATACTAAAATCAGCCCCTTCAAAATTTGCATGACTTTTTAATTGACTTAGAAGTCAATATTCACGGTTCAAAAGAAATGATGAAGGGAAACAAAAGAAACCTAAAAACGAGTGAACCCTAATCATTTCCATTCTCACATTTGACTTCTTCATTGCGCATTTGTATCTTCTAGAAAATATAGAGCGCCACCATGGTTGCTGATATTGGAGATCTGAGACTTGAAAATCCATGATTTCATGCCGCCTCTATCGATTTTCCATGAAGACTCTCAAAAAAAATGCGTGGTAAGTCTTTTTTGCACAAAAATTTGGACTCTCTGTGAATTCGGAGCTATATTCTGATGTTTTTTGCTCGCTTTATTCTGCCAATACTCTTTTTGTTCATTCTTTTTGTCTGTGCATGGCTACTGTTCATTTTCCTGAAAAGAAACATTTGATTGTTGATGCAGTTCTCATTTCGATTTCTGCAAGAGACTGGGGTTTCTAAACTCGTGACTTCCCTCTTCTGCTTAAAATACTTGAAGCCCTCCTCATGGCACTTTATGGGCATTTCATTTCCTATTTTTTGAAGCCACTTACAGGCTCTATAATCACGACTTCCTTATCTGGTTTGTATTTCTGCCAGTGCTCCCTTGTTTATTTGTTGATGCTACACCATCTGGCTGCCATGGAGTTTGTCTTGGGCATTACCATCTTAATTTTTCAAAAAACTTGAATGAAGGATTTGATGTCAAACGCCACGGGTGTGGTATTATATTCTTATGTTCTTCATGCTTGAAAAAGACTTTTATTGCTTTAAAAAACTAGTGTTCACGACCTATGACTTCAACTATTATGATGAATATTCCTTACTGACTTTTATGACATTGAAAGATCTCGGTTAGACTATAAGGATAGTGAGTATTAGAGGCTATCATGAAAGGTTCTTATGCTTATTCCTTATCCTCATATTGCTGTGATTTTTCACCATCATCATATTTCATACCAAAGTGCATTCTTGGTATCACTGTCTCTTTTTCACTTCTCAATTGATATAGTGAATTCAATGTGTATCCTTGTTCTTTTCAAAACACAATAACTGTCCCCTGAGGACTGTATGTGGTATTTTGCTTGTTTGATACATGCCCATGAATGAATAACATTTATTGTTTCCTCATGCATATATGATCATGGTATTCAACTCATATGTTGTATCTTTTAATCATGAATGAAGAATTTCCTTGGTACCGTGATTGCACTTTTAGAACCTTGTCATGTTACGCGATACTTTGAAACTTTTAGTAACTTATCTATATTTGCATGAAATAGGGTACTCTTCATACAAATGATGGTCTACTCCTGCATTATACTGCCTTGTTTACTGTCAAGGATGCTTTCCCAGCCTTTAATGACTGTCATAAACTTTAGTGACTATCTTTTAGCTTTGATCTTCATATAAATTAAGGTTTCTCCTCCATGAAGTGATTGCCAATGGTCTGTATTGGCTCATCAAAAAACTCATGCTTTGTATATATGCATCTCTTGACTTGGTGACTACCTTCTTTGCATTGTTGTCATCTCATTAAAGAATGATGCTATAATTTAGGCTTTTGAGAGCCTTTGCCATTATACATTGAAGTAAAAACTGCAAGAAATTATAGATCTCACTAGTTATTTAAACATTCTTGCACTTCATAAATAAAGCCATGAAAACAAAAGTCAGAAAAAGTATTTGATGATTGTCCCCTTGAT
>VDFB02318091.1:0-32559 GCA_007258455.2 Sequoia sempervirens | reverse complement strand
TAGCACAAAGATTTTGTTAGAGGACCACTCTGGGTTTAGGTAATTTGCAAGGTTCAGCTTAATCCCTTATGAAATCTGGAAACCATATAAAGCGAATGGAAAGAAATATCCTTATAATATTTCATAGGAAGGGCCTTACAGGAAAAATTAGCTGTCAAGCTGGGCAATAACCTAAGACAAAACCTTTACCATGTTGCAATTAGACACAGATTACTTTGACTAAAAGCTAGTGTTCCAAAGAAGAGATCGCGCTATACTGAAGAGAGAATCTTAACGTGTTCCAAAGAAGAGATAGCATCATTACACCTTCTCCAGAGAATTGCTTCAAATAAATTTCATGCAGCAGTGTTAAATAGTTTCAACCCTAACTTTATTAAACGAAAACACAAAAACTAATAATTTAGATTTGTACAGTTACCCGTTTGTCCAGCTTCGCCCTACTCTAGGGCACAAAGGAAGGTGGAAAAGTTTCGATAAAATGGCAGTAGACTAAAGAGAAGTGAAAATGCCATTGATAAAGAATTTCCTTATAATATAACATTTTAAGGACATATTTTTTACACAGCGTGCAACACCCATCTTTGAAATCAAATTCAATATATGAAAAAATGTTTTAGAATTCTTACCTCCCACGCAGGTGGGATGTGCCACCAGCGCGCTTGCAGAGTTCCTGCTCTTAACACCACGATCACAACGCTAACAACATCTGAAATTGTCACCCTTTTTGTGTTCAGTTCTGTAGCGAGAAAACCCAAAATTGAAATAAAAGTTATACAAAAATTAAAAAATGAATACTGATGAGACCCAAAAAAAGGAAATTTAATGTCTATCGCACATGCATTACACTCACAAACAAGTAAATTGTTGTGCAGAAAATTAAAAAACCATTGATAGACGATATCTCATGTTTAGACCAAACTAGGCAATCAGTGCCACTCTGCCACAACTTGAAGCTATGCATTAATTAAAAAAGCTCTGTAAGAATTGGTGGGAGATGGTAGACTGGCAGATAGATGATTGAAAATTCCTAAATCTTAATCTATCATCTATGGATGTAATCAGTTGTATCAATACAAAATAGAAGGTTGATAAAATTCAAGGCATCCTCTCTCGTGACCAACACTTTGTAGAAAAAAATGTAATGAGAGCAAGGATAACTGCCCCAATTAAGGCCCCTTCCCACAATCATCCTTGCTGTTAATAATACTGCTCCATTTGTTTCCTCGAAAGAACATGTCCAAGCAAAGATGGAGCACATGAACCATCTCAATTAATCATATCTCATGGGCTACTTCCAAATTTAGAAAAAATGGCACATGCCATGCAAAATGAAGACGTGTGCCTTCTGGTTAAACCGCCTAGAAAATTTTATAAAGCAAATCCTATTATATTTGAAAACATTGCAAATTTCTAGTTACCCCACCGTGTTTTTTGAAACAAAAATGCCAGTAGCATAGATTGGCCTGCACTGACTAATTAATATTAAATATGATGTCAAGAAAGAAACTGCTCCAGTTTCAAGCACTGAACGAACTTCCTGTATATCACATCAACATCAATCCATCATTATTCCACCAAGCAATGTATTCATGAAACAACAGAACAGATTCTATTAGTCCAAAACTTATTGATTCTTTTTGTCATTTTATTTCCTTTTAACCACTGGTATAAATATATGTTATCAGCAATAAGCAACCACAAGAATTTTAAAAAATTACCATGACTACTTTCACAGCCTTCCTTATCTTGCTAATCTAATTTGTGATCTAACTTGCCAACAACATGGGCTGAATCATTGACTTGTGGAGAGGAATCAACTGAACTTGACTCCGCAGATGTCTTAGACTCATCAAACTCCAACAACTGAGAAATATAATCCAGTTAGACTCATAATTTTGTCTAACATTCAACAGAAAATCCATCTAATGAGCAATCAAGGAAGTCTTGTTAAGAGATGCACACTTACAGGCTTGATTTCCCCATTCCAAAAGCAATGTACTGCTAAAAATCCAATTACACCAGGAATGATATATAGAAGGGCAGGCTGCAGATTTCAAAATGACAATTTTGAACAATATATACAAATGACAAACAATGAAAAGAAAGATTCTGCCCTAATGCAGGATAAGAGCCTCCAAGAATCTGAAGCCTAAACTGAATTCTCCCCAACTTACTTGTGCTGCTTGAAACCAGTTCATCACAATGATTGTGACAATAAGACCTACTGAATAACCAAAGAATGCACTCCTAAAATATCGCTCTCCCTTTCCTCTTGAGACATCAAAACGCAAAGCCAAAGCCACAAAAATGCCTGCAAACAAATACATAAAAGATGAAATTTCTTGCAAAAAACGGAGAGATTCTGAAAATTGAGCTTCATGGTTAGTTAATGGCTAGAAACTATGAGATCCGGTCCTACAGAATCCTCTGCCATAACCAGACTGGTCTAACCAAGCCTAACTATTTGGCGAAGATACAAAGTAATAGCGATGCATAGCAAGTGGCTTAAATCTATATTAAATGACCAAAGTACCCTGGCCATGCGTGGCCACCAAGCCATTCCAGCGCCTTCACCTCCAGCCAGATGCCATTTAATGCATTTAATTTGCATTCATGGATTACGTACCTCTACCCGCCAGTTTTATAAACTATGCCTTTTCTTAAATTAATTTTAATCAATCTATGCATTAATTTTCCTAATTTTTTTAATGCATTTAATTTGCATTCATGGATTACGTACTCTAGCCACCAGTTTTAAAACTATGCCATTGCTTAAATTTATTTAATTAATTTATGCGTTTGCATTTTCCAATTTTTAAAACTAAAATGATTTATAAAGCTACTGGACGAATAGAAAAATAGATAAATGCTAATTTTCCAATATAAAAAATAGCTCTCCAAATTCAAACTATACAAAAAAATAAGTAATATGTTAAATGCGAAATGTGATTGGCCAATCTTTAGATTGATTCCAAGCGAATGCATAAGTATTCATGCGTGCAAGAACTAATAAGAAAAAGCTTAGATTACTGTTAGAATGAAACTATTGAATCTTTTCATGGAAGATAAGAAAAATGATTGCAAAGGCCTTCCATGTGCGCAAAGAAAGAACTTTAAAAGAAAATCAAAGGCACGATTTCATATTCATCAAAGGAATGAGATTTCAACCCTGACAAAGGCAATAAAATGTTGAATTAGAGACATAAAACGCTGGCAGATTTTATATTCATCAGAGGCATGCAGATTTCAACGCTTACAAAAGCATAAAAGGATGCATAAAAACCTATGAGAACCTGCAATAACTTTAGAAATCATCAAGTGAATGTGTAAAGTTGAATTCCAGAATGTTTTCCAACTAGTTGTTTTTAAAGAATTGCTACAGAGGCGCTTGTTTGCTTAAAGAGTAAAGTATTCATCATATTAGTCATGTTAATAAAATAGGGGCATCGTTGTAGGTGTTGAATTCAAAATGTGGATATCCTACACATGAACCTCAATGTCACCAAAGAAATATAATCATGCATGCAAAGATGGCAGGGTATGCATATTAAAAAGCGTTAGATTTTCCAACAAGAAGTACGATTTAACATACAAAGGTCAAATTATATCTCATGCATGTAATAATTGCAAAGAAGGCTTTAGAAACTCTTATGGAAATGCAATTAGCAAGAATTATAAAATCAAAAGAAAAGACAATTGGTGATAGGCCCTCATCCTCTATGTCATGCAAATAAATAAAGTGAAGAAGTATTTGGGAGGATAGCATTCAAGTATATGTGTATTTCCAAGGGTTTCGAAACCTAGGTTCAATGATCAAGAAATGCTTGTAGATTAATGAAAATGTAAAAGCATCGATAAACCATTATTACCAAATCTATGAAAATAAAGCCATAATGTATAGTCAAAGCCACATAACGCTCAATCTGCCTCAAAGAAAAGAAAATCTTGCAAAGAACTATCTAAAAATCAGGGATATCAAGAAATGTTGAGATCTATGAATTTTTCCTAAACATGCAAGAGATTGACTCAACACATCACAAAAAATTCCAAGCTAAAATGAAGTAATAAATGAACTAGGGAAATGTCCCACCGAGCATCCCAAATGTACGATGAGGGAAATGGAGATGTTCAAATCAAAGGATTCAAACTGATTCGAACATCATATCAATGAAGTTATTGATAAGAACACACACATGCACAACAAAACAACCAAATAAAACACACATGCATGTAAAACTAAATTACTCCATTGTTCTCCTATTCAAAAGATCTTGTGTTCATATTCATTTTCTCTCAGAGCATGCACAAGAGGCTATGTGAAACGGAATAAGAGACATTCAAATCAAACCCAAAATACAAGAGATTCAAATGATATGATAAAAACTACTATGCTATGAGAAAAATGCAATGTAACATAAAGCTAAAGCTAAGATTGAAATACAAATATCACTAAGATCATGGAAGAAGATGCAAAGCATGGAGATATGAAATTCTTGTGTAGGGGAAAAATGAGAAGAGAGTCCTATTTAAATAGGCATTTTTAGGGTGAATACAAGTTGTGGAAGGAATGTGGGATAAAAGATTGTCTTGGAGGAAAAATACCCCACATGCATGGGATGGGTAAGATAAAAGATTAAAATGGAGAAAATACATTTAGATGGTAAATGGATAATTTAATGAATATGCGTGATATTTTAATGATTAAATGAATATGCAAACACATGAAATATGTAAATGCATTAATGTATGAATATTTTATAATGGATAAATTATTGTGAAAATTAGTTTAGTGAAAAATGATTATGGACTTGTAAATGATTTTATGAGATGAATGGATAAATGGATTTATGCCAATGGATCAATAATGGATAGATTATTTAATAATTTAATGGAATATGCAAATGATATTTTAGTGATCAATGCATAAATGATAAATGATAAATGATAAATGAATAATGCTTATTGATTCCTATAAATGCTTATAATATGAATAAATGGTTATAATATGGAGATATGAATATAAAGGTGACCAATTGAAATATGCAATGGGTAAAAGTGAATACAAGGATGATTTTATGTGTCTACACTAGCTGACCTGACTCCCATGTTTATCAAAAATTCATTTAGCATCCCACTGTTTGATGAGATGGAGGAAACTGAGAAAGAATACGCCATGCATGTTTGGAAAGCAAAACCAACGGGGTGCAAGAGAACTAGATCAACTAGACATGGTAGGGTGAGAAGAGGGGCAATGCCAACAAGGTACACCAAAAGTTATATAGAAGTTAATTTTTGGAGGAGAACAACAACTTCGTAACACTATTCAATAGAGTGATGGGCCTGCCTACTTCAACAATTTTTGAGGAATGGATGTTCTATAATTGTTGACGAATGGATGTTCTACTTCATAGAAGAGATCTTTAGAGAAGAGGCTAAGTTTCACTGGGCCAAGATTATTAGTGAAAACCTACAAAAAAAAAATGGCAGTGAAGAAAAATCAAGAGTTCTACATGACCTCCTATCTTGTGTACCTTCTATTGGTAAAGTTACCCTACAAAGGATTAGACTATGTTGGCACCTAGGGAATGAAGAAGGGGAAAAATATAGTTTATGATTGCTATGCATAGCTCGAGTACAAACATTACAAGAAGGATTACAACAGGGTCAACAATGCATTTATCATGCACATCATTCAAACCATGGCAGGAGATTATCATAGGAGAATTTATCACAATGCAAAGGTGTTGGTGAAAGGCTTTGGGTATTGGTTCATTCATGTCCTCGAATTTATATAAATAAGAGCTAAGGGATTCTCAGAATTCTCATATTGATTGCCCTAATACACAAATGATAGAATCATACTGTTGGAGCTTACTTGGAAATTATAGACTACCCACACTTTATTGCATAACAACACCATGTCGAGGTCCCATACCCCATTGTCTTTGGTCAAGGAGTATATTCCTGTCCTACAGCCCCATGTGCAAAATATTTAGAGAAAGTGTTCGCTGAGTACAACAATGAGCTGCATACAAAGAGATGAGGCTTAGATCTCCTTTAATCCTCTTGGAAAGTTCAAGAAGTAGGTTGGAAGGCAGTATGCCAATAGGCTGCACATTGAATATTTTTGGGTTAATTGTGATGATGACTGTGAGGTCTAAAGGTGACATTACATGAGAATGATTGCTAAGTTTGTAAAATCCATAAATTTATATCCAGTCCTTGATCAAATTGTTGACAATAAAAAATATTCTCGATGAAAGATATAATGCTTTGATCGATGTGCCTTTTCCCATTATTGATTGGGCTGAGCTGGAGGTCACATATTTAAATATTGTCACTCACCTAGTAGAATAGATAACTAAGGAATGGTTAGATGACCAAATAGACCAATTGCAACAACAAGGTGCATAACTGACTGATGGAGAATTGGAGGATGAAATAGAAAGTGAAACTAATAGTGGCACTATTATGGGCTCTTCAAGTGAGGCTCCCAAGTCTTCACTCGTCACTAGATTAAGAAAATAGAAAGACACATCATAGTAGTATCCAAATCAAAAAGTGTATACAAGGAAGGCTATCGAGGGGAAAAGCCCACCAAAGAAACCAAAGAGAATGAGAATTTTTTTTCCGAACATGCTTGGCATCCAAGAAGAAGGGTCTCTGCCCCAAGAGGAGGAAGAACCTGAGCAACCACATTCTCCACCCCACACTACCTCCATGCTCCCATCAACCATTGCCACAACCCCATCTCCCTCTACTCCTCAATCACTTCTGATGTCATCTCCACCTATTGGGGACATCTTTGTCCACCTCACCTCCACCTCTCTAACTACTCTTGTGGTTGTGCTTGATTCCTCTTCCTCCACTACTTTGCCACAATCATCTTCCTCACTCCCACCTCCACTACCAACTATTTCCACTCTGTCACCTTCTTTTCCCACAACCTCTATGGCACCCCTCACCTTACTTGACACCTTCACCTCATATTTTTAAAATGTGCCATTTCAGTTCTCTGAGGTTATTCTAATCCCTCAAGTCAAAATGGCTATGCCCCAACTTACTGTTGCCTTGCCTCTCCCTCCACTTCCTACCAAGCCACCAAAGATGGAGGCTACAATGCAAATCTCTTAAGATATAGAAAGGTTAAGTGAGGAATAGTCAAAGGAAATAGTTTTGGATGTAACTAAAGAGCTTGAGGACTTTGACTGAGATGATTATTATGAACATGTGGAGGAGGGCTTAAGAATTGATTTGGATGAAGTGGCCTCTAATGAAGAAGGACAACAAACGCTCAAGGATGGAAATGTAGGTAAGTTTAATACTTACTATGATTTTGAAACTTTAGATCAGGAGCAAGAAGGTGATAAGCTTGAGGAGCATAAGGGTGAAGAGGCAAGCTTAGAGGAGCATCGCCCCGAGGAAGGGAAGGTTGATAGAAAAATTGATGTGGAGAAAGTTGATGAGCCCCTAGGAACTGGAAAGATGAGGGCCCACAACCTGAAGAAGTACTTCTCATAGGAGAGAAAGATAAAGAGGAGGAATATACAAATAAAATAGATGTTGGACCTGATCAAGAAGCTAAGGTTGAGCAAGTAGAGAGTAAAAAGCCAACCTAAGAAGAGGATGTTAGTACAAGGAATGAAGAAGTTGCTAAGAAAGATAAGGGGAAAGAAATGACACAAGAAGAGAAGAAAAATGAACAAGAAGAAAAAATTGAGAATGCCCCTAGACATAAAGAGGAAGAACCTTCAAAAGATTAGAAGGAGTGAATAATTAATTCACCACTGCATCCCCATATCATTAGATAGAAGTACCCTCATGGTTGGAGTAGTAGCTAAAAGGGAAAGCTCATGTGCTCGTAGATCCCAACGCTTGTTTGGAGGAAATACGAGAAAAAACATAGGTGAGGACTTGAGAAAAGAAGAAGTTGAAGATTAGGACACACATCACTATAAATTCCTCTAGTTCCATGATATTGTAGCTAGCCACCCTGACAATAGAAAAGGATGCAAACACCTTGCAAGGCAAGGACTACCAAGTGACCACCATCAATTTGGGCCTTACATATAGAGCCTAAAATATTGATGAATTTCAAGGGTCTATCTCTACAATCCTCCAACAAATGAACAAGGACAAGTCAATGAAGTAGGAGATGAAAGCACAAGTGGTTGAATTGACTACCTACATATAGCAATGGACAAAATCTAGAGAAGAAGCTCCATTGGAATTGCATTCACCCACCTTGTTGTCAAAATAAGAATTCAATAAAATAGAGAAGATGAAGAATTGAGCCAAGTCTACCTGAGACTAGTTCAAAAGAGTTATTGACATGGGTGACAAGGGAATTCACTATACTGCCATAATGCATAATGAATATTGGGTTTTACAAAAGGAGGTCTCTCGAGTAGGAGAACGAGGTATTTAAAGAGTTTTTGGAACTCTATAGAATCACATACCCAAAGCTAGAGAGCATTCTCAAGCTCTCCCAAGCAATCTAGGAAAAGGAGTTAGCTCTATTGAAATAAGATTGCTAGCAGCTTGAGGTATGGCTACTCAATTACGAATATAGGAAAAGAGTTATGGAGAATTCCTTAATTGAATTGGAGGCCAATAATGCAAAAATCGTGGATCATTAGTTTGAATGTGATGTTTTCCTAGAATTGATGGAAGGGTATGAGATGCCAGTGTTGTAAGTAGATTGGGAAGCTATAAAGGGTGAATTCCATAAAAGAATGGAGCAAGGAGCCATTGACACTTTTTCGGTAGGCTTCACAAATTTTTTTGCGTGAGCCCTTTGAAAGTCAAATAAAATGGTCAAAGTAGGGGAAACATTCATAAAGCATCATGACCAAATGGTGGAAAGATTCAAGCGTATCACCTTCTAGATCTCAAAATGTGACTTCTCCGAGCAAATGAAGCTCTTGGCTACCATTGGAATTTTTTTTGAATATGCCACATTACAAAAAGAAGTTGGAAATCCTGTAATAGATGATGAATTTTTAAATAGGTAGCAACAAGACAAAATAGGCCACAAGAAAAAATAGGGAAAAGAAAAAATAGGGTATTTTATATTGTAAATTTTGTACTCTTATTGGGTGATATGAATACCCTAAGTTAGAATGAATTTGAGCCATTCATTTTAAATTGATCTTGACCATTCATTCTACTTTTTGAAAACTACAAATAGGGGCTTGCTCCTCATTTTCAAAGGAGATATGTGTTGTTATATAAAGGAAATCTACAGTAATTTATAAAGAAAAGAATTCAAGTTAATGGTTTCTTTAAGTTTTCTCATTGTGTTTGCATGATTCAGTCTCTAAAAAGTTTATTTCAGCATTGTTCATTTTTTTTAAGTTTATTTGCAGCTTGTATTCACGTTCAGGTTTAATGGTGGTTGTATGTTGTAGTATTTGATGCATTTCTAGCTCATACTTTTAATAATTTATTAATGATAAATTATTGTGTAAAGTTAGTTTGATCCATTTCAAATGTTGCACTTAAGTTCAACTGTTTGTTCATGCTTAATGGATGAATGGATAGTCTAAAAATCTGTAAAGAGCCTTAGGATATTGCACTAGTTTTGTGATATTGTAGGACATTCTTGGTTAAACAAAACTCAGTTTGGGGAGTCCGTCTATAATAATTTCAACCATTTTTACTATTGATCATAGTTTTAGAATTAGAACAACTTCTTTCAACCCTTCATCCTTTTGAATTTTCTTTTAAAATTTGAATTAAACATAAGTTTCCACCATCATAATAGTGTCATATCTGATGAGCAAGAAGAGTTTTAGACTACTATTCTAGCATTTGTAGTTACTACATTCATAATTTCCAAAATTCTAAAACCCCATTACAGACCCATGAAACTCCATGCTTTGTGAACCATAAAGGCCCCTTGTGATTTCAATCAAATCATATCAAACAACTGAATTGATTTTGTATAGTCAATAATTGACACATGAGAGACCTTTGGATATTTTCTGCAATCTGTTTGTAGGGAATTATCTTTCAAGAGAGACATCACACTTATGTGTTGTCTATGTTGTGAGGTAAAAAAACACCCATCAATAGGACTCATACACTAGAACTGGTGTATCAGTCCAGTTAGGGTTTTCTAAAACTTCAAAGCCTAAATCTACTCCTCAATATCTAGTCTATCCCTTCTACTTGATCTTTTGATTCATAAACCTAACTTGCAACATGTAGAAGTCTTCCAATGATATTCAATGCAAGGTGACAACTTTGACAACTTTGAATAATTTAAAAACTTTATCCAAACTTTCTCTTCAATGTTCCTTCAACCTAAACCTACAAATTACACACTAAAGAGAGGGAAAAATGTTATTTTGTTAGTAGAAAGGGGTTTTCCTTGGTCAAACCAAATTTTGGTAATGAAACCTTGAAATGAAATGAAACATGAATGGAGAATGATGAATGAACAAAATAATATGATGCAACTCACCAAACCCTAGAAATAAAGTGTTGTGAACATGTATGAAGTTGCTTCAATGAATGTAGATCTTGACTCTTACTTGAATGTGATAGATCTTGAATTAAATGCTAGCTTGAATCATAAAACCCTATATCATAAATTTTAGCTCAAAAACAAACATGATGCATGAAGACTTTGACATAATTCTTGATGCTTGAATGATGCTCTAAAATTCTTGATAATCATCCCTTAAATGCTCTCACAAAATTATTAGGTGAAAATGAGTGAAAAAACCTTGTATTTATACTTAATTATGCCAAATTTCTTGAAATTACAACACTACAAGCTGACATCAGATCTAGGAGAATAAAACCCCACCATGAATTTGAATTAATTTTAATTTTGGGCCACACAGAACTCATACAACCAAGGTGGAATATGATTCCCATTAGGCATAATTTATGGGACCAATTTTAAAAGTGCTTTGAAAAGTGTAAAATCTAGACCGAGACCCAAAAGCCTAGGTGGGACTCATATGCCCAAGGTGGCATATGAGTCCCAAATCACTAAATCTAGTCCACACAACCTAAAAACACTTGAATTATGATTGGATGTTGATTTATGGCAGGATTATCTTTGAAAAGATGTATTAATTAAGGCTTGCAAATGTAAAATAAGGCCAATTAAAGCATAAATAAGCTCAATTATTAATGAAAACCCTTAAAAAGTGTGAAAGTGTGTTACAACACTTTACAACACTCCAAATAAGTTTCAATTAAGTTTATATAATTTACAAATGCCCAAGACCTAATGTGAGTGTGTTAAACACATTACAACACTAAGTAGAGTCATCATTAATCTCAATTTTACGAGGGCCCAAACAAGCGTGAAAATGACACCTAAGAACATTTTTCAACACTACAACTAATATTTTCCATTTGGCTAATAGTTGAAATTTGGAAATCCAAAATTGGCTAATAGTTTGAGCTATAACATGACTTGAATCACCACA
Organism: Sequoia sempervirens; assembly: GCA_007258455.2. Taxonomy (NCBI): domain Eukaryota; kingdom Viridiplantae; phylum Streptophyta; class Pinopsida; order Cupressales; family Cupressaceae; genus Sequoia; species Sequoia sempervirens. Next base: position 21,109 of record VDFB02318091.1, on the reverse strand, counting down.
TTTTTATAAAATTTTATTATAGTTTTATTAAAATCATCAAATAATTTATTTTAATAAAAAAATTAACTCAAAAATTCACCACAATATTCGATACATAATTAGATCAGATTCACCAAATTTTATAAATTATGGTAGAAATCTATATTACTTCACAAATAGTATATCATAATTAGTGTTTGCTTAAGACCATATTTCTAATCTTTAGTTTCCATAATAATATAACCTAATGGCCCTTGTCATATTCTATGAGGTAAAATTTACCCATGATCTATAATGCTCATGGGGCCCATAATTTTGGGTCTTAGGAGTATATAGATTGTGGGTAAATTTTACCTTGTAGAGTACAATGAGGGTCATGAGAACGACGATCTAAAAGAAATTTCAAGCCCCATGAGAATTATAGAATGTGGGTAAATTTTACCTTGTAGAATACAATGAGGTCCATTATATTATATTTTAGACAATGGTGACAAGTAAATATTATAGTCTACCCCTTAAACCCATCAATAAATTTGTTGGAAATAGGATGCCATTTAATTGCAAATCCTAAACATTAATTATTTCATGTGTCTGGACTAAGTTCGTGGAATGTTTTCAACAACACTAAGATTAGGATGAGATAAATATTTGATGAAATAATCATGATTATTGACATTTGTAATTAATTCTAAATTTTAAGAGCATGTGAGGGCATCCATTGTGATTTTCTAAATAATAGGGGCACATGGGGCACCCACATGGTAAGGTGACACTCACCTTGAGTTCAATTAACTATTCAGAGTAATAGATAACACTTCTAATTACATCTAAAGATCCTAGGAGTTAGGGTTTGATGTTTGCATGCATGAAGTTCAATTCAATTCAGTTCAGTTCAGTTCAGTTCAATTGAGAATCAGTTTAGTTCAATTTAGTTCAATTATGGTTTAGTTGTCTTCAGTTAATTTTAGTTGTATGCTAGTTGACTTTAGTTAACTTGGAATGCAAGGATAATAACTTGAGTTGTATGATAGATAATAGGGACTACCTCTAGTTAACAAGAGATGACCATTCTTGCATGAATGGTGTTGAGTAATGTTTTAGTTAACAGGAAATGACTTGGACCCAACTTGGGCGCCCAAGTTGGATTTTTGTAATCAACTCCCTTGCATGATAAGACATTTCTGAAGGCTCAGTTAAGAGGGACCCTCTCTTGGGAGCCATATTTGAGGAGGAGCTTTGGAATTATCAATGAAGTGAAGGATGAGTTGTAGCTTCAATTTGGGATGCCCAAATGGATGAAACACATGTTCTAAGCTTTGTTTTTCATAGAATAACTTAACTTGAAGCAATATGGAAAACCTTTTCTAGGGCCTGGGCTTGGGAATTGTAATTCTCACCTTTTAGAGATTACAATGTTGCTTATTGCCTCTATATCTCATTCAAGTTGAAGTTTGAATAATTGTTATTGTAGGTTGTGAAGAAGATTGAATAAGGCAAAGGAAGCATTCTCAAGCAATAATTGGAGCTATTGTAATTCAAAGATTGAATAATAGAATAATTCTTGGTAGAGTTTTTTCTTGAAAGGGTTTCTCCATGATCTACATCTTATGTAATCATTCTAATATCCTATCTAGTTCTTCTATCAACTTCTATCTACATTCTACAACAGTAAAATGGATTAATCAAGATAATCACCCACAAAGAATATATATAACAAAGAAAAAGCTTATTTAGATCAGCAATACTAAAGTTTTACAGAGTATTAGGCTAAGAAAACACCTCATTTTTCAACATTTGGTATTAGAGTTAAGGTTGGGTAGAGTATCGGGATGCCTTTCTCTTAAAGTTTGAAGGATTTATTGGCTTAGTGGGAGCTTTTATTATTTTAGTAATTTACTGATTTTGGAATTATGTTTTTGTTACAATGAATTCAAGGTTAGATATTGAAAGGTTCAATGGTTCTAACTATGAAATGTGGAAATTAAACATGGAAGATCATCTTTAAGAAAGAGATCAATGGTTAGTGGTTAATAATGAGACAAAGACACCTACAACTATTTCAGATGAAGATTGGGCTAAGTTAGATAAAAAGAAAAGAGGAACAATTAGATTATGTCTTGTTGATGTTCTTTTAAATGTTTTAGAGGAAACTGGTGCATATAAATTATGGAAAAGAATATAAATATTTATCAAACAAAGAGTCTAACAAATAAGTTGTCTTTGAAAAGGAAGTTGTATTCATTAAAAATGAAAGATGGTGATTCAATAGCACAACATTTAAATGCTTTCAATTTAATTCTTAGTCAGTTAGCATCTATAGATGTAAAGTTAGAGGATGAGGATAAATGCATTTTATTGCTTTGCTCTTTACCAACTTCTTGGGAAAATCTAATTGTTGCAATTAGTGGTAATGGTATAGATTTCAAAGATGGACAACAACATTCCTACTCTCCTATCAGAGGAGATGAGGAGGAAGTCTAAAACTTGCTCCCAAGATGCCTTGTTTGTAAGAGGTAGGCCTGAAGAGAAGGAATCTAAGGAAGGAAAGACAGGAAATGGTAATTCTAAATGACAGTCAAAAACCCCTGGTAAGAGTAAGGTAAAGTGTTGGAATTGTGGAAAACCTAGACATATTAAAAAGGATTGTAAGAGCAAGAAAAAGAGTATTGATGCTTCTATAGACAAATCCGATGACAGTAATGATGCATTATTCATTTCTTCTAATACTGTTGTTGATAACTCTTGGCTTATTGATTCAGCTTTCTCCTATCATATGACTCCTAGAAAGGAGTGGTTCTCAAAGTATACAACATATGATGGAGGAGATGTCTTCTTTGGAGACAACAACACAACAAAGGTTGTTGGCAAAGGAGAGGTAAAATTGTGTTTCAGTGATGGTAGTGTTAAGACCCTTAATGATGTTTTACATATTCCAAGAGTTGCAAGAAATCTAATTTTTGTCTCTAAGTTCAATGATCTTGGAATGCATGTGATATTTGAAAAAGGTTGTTGCAGATTGGTGAAAGGGAATATGGTGGTTTCTAAAGGATCTCAGATTGGGACTTTGTTTAAGCTGAATACCTCCAATGTAAATATTTTATCAAATTTAATTGAATCTAAAAGTACATGTATGCTATGGCACCATAGATTGGGCCATATAGGTGAAAAAGGCCTTAGGACCAATCTTAATAAAAAAATGGTTGACAATATTCCTAATTATAAAATTGGAAAAAATGACTTTTGTGAGCACTGTGTTTGGAAAGCAATCTAGATCTAAATTTCCTAGTGGTACAAATAGAGCTAAAATATTATTAGAGATTATTCACTCTGATGTAATGGGCCCTGTGGATATTGAATCTATTGAAAAATATAGATACTATGTCAAATTTATTGATGATGTCTCAAGATACACCTTGGATATATTTTATGCATAGCAAATCTGATGTGTTTAATAATTTTAAGGAATTTAAGGCTTTGGTTGAGAAACAATCAGATCATAAGATAAAAGTGTTGAGATCAAATAATGGTGGTGAGTATTGTTCTAGGGAATTTGATGATTATTGTAAGCATGTAGGAATAGTGAGACAAAAAACTACTCCATATACACCTCAACAAAATGGAGTAGCAAAAAGGATGAACTAAACCTTAATGGAAAGAGCTAGGAGTATGTTAGTTAGTGCTAAGTTTGAATGGTCCCTATGGGATGAAGCGGTATGTACTTGTTATTTAATCAATAGATCCCCTAGTTCATCTATTGAAGATAAAACTACTTATTAGATGTGCTTAGGTAAGAAACCTAGTGTTGCTCATTTAAGGATCTTTGGTTGTGAGGCTTTTGTTCACGTGCCTCAAGAAAAGTGATCTAAATTGGAACCTAAAGCATAGAAATGCATATTCATAGGTTATGGTGAGAATGTAAAAGGATACAAGCTTTGTAATCCACTAGCAAGAAAAGTTTCTTTATCTAGAGATGTTATTTTCAGGGAATTTAGAGCTTATTCAGGAGAAGAACAACCAAAAGAGAAGGATACTTCTCAAACAGTGCATTTTGAGACAAACACTAAGAAGCAAAAGGATGCACATGTTGAAGAACAATTGGATGCATTCGAAGAGGAGAGTTTAGAGAGTTCTTCTGAAATAGTTGCTCAAGATGAGCATATTGACGAACAATTAGAAACCCCTTTGAGGAAATCCACAAGACAATGGAATTCTATTGATAGGTATAGCACACCTAATTTTTGTTATATTTTTTCTTTAATGAGTAATAATGATGAACCCTGTAACATCATGAAAAAAAAAAGTTTAAAAGCAAACACTTAATGCGATCAAGCTCTAATGTAATCTAAAGTCAAACAACAAAGAACAAAGGAAATAAGCTAAAACATAAAACAATCTCACCAAAGATCAATGCAACTCCATGGATAACCCTTGTTGTCCTTCTCCATTTGATCTTATGTAGTATACTTTCCCTCAAATTTTCAATGATTTTGCATGCATAGCCTAAGGATTATGATAATAAAGAAACATCGAAGATTTAAGATAATTGCTCCAAAAGTCACAAGATTTTGGGAGAGGTTGAAATGATGAAGGATAAATCAATTTACAGAAAATTGATCATTTGAATGATAGGTTAGGATCAAAAGATTAACAGAAGGTTGAGATCAAAGGATTGGACATGCATTATGATGACTGTTTGTAATGACATGAGTAATAAAAACTAGAAATAGAAATAAAGATTAAATAATAATTTAATCTTGGAGTTTGGTATTTGAAAACAAAAGAATAGTGTTTGCATGACAAAGATAAAGATAGAATTAAAGCAATGCTTTGTTCAAATGCACACACAAGATTTAATTAATTAAATAAAGATGTTTAATTAATATGCATGTACACACAAACGAGTTAGAACTAGATGACTAAATGATATGACAAAGAGTTTATTCATGCAAGCAACTTAGACATTAAATCTAGAGTTAAATGACCGATTTAAATAGATCTCTAGTCGAGTCAGAGTGAATATTTAGATAACTTACACAATTATCTAAATATAGAGGAATGTGTTAAAATAGATTTTTACAAATTAAATGATCTATTTAATTCGAGATTCGATATTTGAAGAATAATTAAATAAATAAGATTTATTCAATTAAGTGATGAAAGGGTTAAATGAATAATTAAATAAATAAAGATTTATTTAATTATAGTTGAAATATGATAAAGGGTAAATTAAATAAGAATTTATTTAATTTAAAAATAAGGATAAGGTTCATTAGTAACATAATTAAATATAAATCATTTATTTAATTAATCAGATAGAATAAAGAAAATGTGAATTAATTAAATAATTAAGATTATTTAATTAATAGATGAATTAAGGTTAAGGTAAATTAATTAAATAAATAGATTTATTTAATTAATAAAGAAATGGAGAACTTTAGAGACTAATTAAATAATTGACATTATTTAATCATGACTATGGAAATATGAATTATGAAGAATATTGAAGTCACTGGCTTAGACAGATTTTAGTGTCTACATTTGCCTCTCTTTTATACAATGTCATTTTGACGTTGTGTCAAAGAAAATCGATCAAAAATGTGCCCTAGTCATGCCTCGGTGTAAAATAGGCGAAGGTATGCTCCCTCAGAAAAATTGACAAATTTTTGAATTTAAAAAAAAAAAATGTAAAATAATCTCAATTAGTCAATTGGATAGCTAGAAATGTAGTGGAGTTGATGGAAACAATTTTGAAGGTGTTAGGACTAGTACACAAACAACAATATATGACTAAATAAACTGCTAAAAATTGCATATAAATGACTTAACTTTAATCACGTGACTATTAGTGGTTTGTTTGTAGTCATTTATAACATCACTAAATTTATGATTAAACAATTTTAGTCATTTAATTAGTCACTAATTTGGTCATTAATTTGGTCATTGATTTAGTCATTTATTTAGTCATATTTTTTAGTCATTAATTTTAGTCACATGACTATTTTAGTGGTTTATTTGTAGCCATTTATAACACCACTAAATTTATGACTAAACTATTTTAGTCATTTATTTAGTCATTGATTTGGTCATTAATTTAGTCATTTATTTAGTCATTGATTGTTGTTAACTAGTCATTTATTTAGTCATGGTAGTTATTTATTTAGTCATATATTTATTCATTAATTTAGTCATTTTTATTTACTAGTTTCCATTAATTGGTAGTAAATATAGTCATGAAATGAATAATTTATTAAGGATCATAAATTTTATAATACAAAATTAACATAATATTAAACTTGAACTAAAACATAAAAGAAAATAAAAATATTACATATATGAATAAGCTATAACATGCTAGAATTAAAAGATTGATTCAACATCATCATAAATAAAGGTAATGTGCAATAAAAAATTTAATGCAAATATATATAAAGTTACAAGATGTCAAAGTTGTCTAAGAGTATGTATGTAAATATAATAAAAAAGGTCAAAGTTGTCTAAGAGTTTCCAACTCTTTTAAATACACCATGATAATTAAAATCCCTAAACAACACATTCAAAATACTGCATAAAGCAATGAACCAAGATGTCTAACATTAATTAACTAGTACATGATAAACATGTTCAACTATGTCATTTTTTTACAAATATTTTAGTGTCCATTGTGTGAAGGTTCCCTCTTTCTCTTTCAGATGAACAACTCCATCTCTTTTGTCTTCAAGTTGACTCCCTAACTTTATCCCCTTCTTTGAGTTTATCAATACATTTTTGCAAAAAAGAAGAAAAAATTAACACATTATATTACATAGGTAATGATTACTCTTGTTTGCATAATAAAACAACCATTACTTACATAAATAGTACTTGCATGTGTGTTAAAATAATTGCAAAAGGGAAATTTAAAAAAAATTGCAATGATCAATTTAATTTACTAAAAATTATTACAATGTTACTATTAGCTTCATGCTAATCAGATACAAAGGCCACAAATATAAACACTACATTACCATGCACACAATATGAAAGCACTACTAACATAACCCCATGCATTGAAAAATCCCAAAAAAACTCGAATCTAAAAAAAAGGTAAAAATTTGTAGAACAAGAGATAAAAACTATTTTTTTTTTTTAAATTGAAAGGAATTTCCATAGCCTAGAGATATAGAGAGAAAATAAAATAAAGAGTTTAACTAATGAATTGTAACAAATAGATTTATGTAGTTTATATTCATATCTTTGATTGCATTGCATTGCACACCTTTTAAACTCAAAGCATTACTTCACATTGCATAACTAATAACTTGATGTTGATAGATGACAAATTTTCAATTACAATAATATAGTTTTTACAAAGTCAACCTAAGTAGTTATGCAATTACTTCACATTGCATAACTAATAACTAGGGGCAGCTTCCAATTGTATTTGTTTTTCATGTCATTCTATGAGACCACATTTCTTTGAGGCATTTTTTCAAGCAATTCACTGCCTTGTCTATGCTACCATATTTTCCATACATGTCTACCAAAGCATTTTTTCAAATAGTTCACTGCCTTGGAAAAAATATATCAAAATCATAATAGTAAGCATGAGACCATAATAGTATGAGGCTCCAAAAATCTTTCCCTGTCCCTAAATAAACATTCGCACTATCGGCCTAACAATTCCTCATCGACAGAACCCCCATTATAGCCTCACTGAAGGCTCAATGAAAGTAGCTCATAACCTAGTATCAGTGTAACAATACCCTATCGGGTTGACTCCTAAGTCACTCTCCCTGATAGACCGACAGAGTCAACAAAAGTAAGCACATCATTGTGATGCATGAACATCGATGGAACAAATGTTTACATTCCCCTGATGGCCTGATATAAGCATGGATTATCAATTGTAAAATGTATATTGGTGGAGTTGTGGTGCATCAGGGTGACGTTATCTGGCGTCTCGTCTATAGACCTAAGGAAATTTGTTCATCAGTGGAGAAGGTGGCTATTGGTGGAATATGAATCATAGTCTCACCGATATCGTGATAATGATTATTCCAACTAATGTGACATATTGAGGCATCGTCGAGATATTTGAAATTAATGTTCTCCCCCGATGACAAGACTGAAATAGGTGGTGCATTTAGGGAACTCTAAAATGGAGTACTTGTAGGTTTTAATTCTTGAAGTGAATGAGAGAAGTGTGTGGAGTCAAGTGGCAGTGATGACTAATGTATGCTAAGCATTTATGGAAAGGAATGTGAATGAAGTTATTAAATTATTTCATTACATTCTTGAGGCATTACTTACTCAAAGCTTCTCTAATGTGGTGAACAATAGGTGTGAAAATGATGTATAGGAGGTGGTGGCTCTATCACTGTAGAGGTGATGGAGGTTGGTTTCATGCTTAAAATGAGGAAACAACTCTCACACTTTTATGGAGAACCATCGGTAAAGATACTGATGGGGTGTTTCTTGTACAATGATGAATGTTTAGTGCAATCAGTGCAACTAATTCTAGGAAGAGGATTCAACTAGCTCATGCATAGGTACAAAACTAATTTGGACATTTATTCGCTCATAATGGCTTGGGACTTAGATTTGGAAGAGTCGATTGAAGTTGTGAAAAAGGTCATGAAGACACTGGTGCATAAGGATTATCTAAACTTGGAGTCACTATTGGAATAGATGATTCTAGGAGTTGGGATGGATATCGGTGAGGGAATAGAAAGTGAAGAGGATGAAGAGACATAAATATATGTACCCTTTGTGAAATGGCCGAAAGGAAAACATAAAGCCAGATGAAGAGAGGAAGCAACACATGGGTGGGAGGCTCTAAAATTGATTGTGGAATTAATATAGGTTGAGGCAGTGGTAAAGAAGGAAAAGGATAAAGTGAAGTATTTGAAGTTGGAGTAGCTAGAGAAGTTGGAGCAATGACCTCAAAGGAAGAGGAAGAACAATAAGACCTCTATGAAAACTATGGCTAGTAGCTCGTCTGCAACTCTATAGTTAACATAATCCTCTACCATGAATTTGAGTTTTTTGGTTGTCTGTAGTTAGTTTTTGGGGTTTTTACAAAATTATGGGAAACAAAAAGGAGATTTTGGTTTGTAGGGTAGTTAGTAGTTATTCATAAAAGACAGTGAATGTAATTTTTAGTGAAAATTTTGATTCTAAAATAGTTGTTAAGTATTGGCTATGAGGTCACTATAGATAAACTGTGAATTTTGAAAACAATGAATATATAAACTCTTCAGCCATACAACTATAATGTAATGCCCGTTGCAAACCCCGAGAACACACACACAATGCAAATAATTTTTTTTTAAAATAACAAGTAAACATGCAACAACATTAAACCATAACCACATAACATATTACATAGCATTAACACACTTGGTTCTCTGGGGCACGCGAGGTTACTTCGCAACACTAAACATAAATAAAGATAAAGAATATAACATAACCATTTAATTTATGATAACCATATACAATGATACATCCGATAACCATGATGCGAGTATGATAAACATCGCATAATTACATCCATGATAAATCTCTTAAAAGAGTTACAAATGAGCCTAACTATTACATCATCATCAAAAGTCTAACTAACCAAATCACATACTAGCAATACCATCATAGTCACAAGTAGCAAATGCATGAAAAATAATAAATCCAAATAGTAAGGAGGTATTACATCCTCCCCCTCATAAAATTGGCTTACTCCTGGAAGCCGGTAAACAAAAGGAAATAAGATTCCCCAATACAGGAGGCATCCCCACACCAAGACGGTGAACTAATCACCATTAGAAACTAGAATCAAGCTCACACATAAGAGTAACAAATAATAATACAAGTATTAGTAACATGGGGGTATTACATCCTCCCCCCCAAGGATATGGCTTACTCCAGGAAGCCATTAAATAGATAAGAGTAAGCACACAACAACCATGCAAAGATCACGCCAAAACCACACACATAACTCACATCACTGGAAACCACATCACACAATGACACAAGGGTTCATAGTGCATCCCTGATAGGAAGGATATCGGTGCATTGCGCACTACACCGAGGGTCCTATCCTTTCCCATCAGTTTCCTGCACCATTGCCCTAAGACCGGCTAACGGAAGAAACTTAGGTTCACAACAAACACAACAAAACATGAAACTCTAGACTCTAGGGACTAAACGCAAGGTTACATAGTGAGCACACATAGTGCCCAGTGTATGAACCTATGCTCTGATACCAAGTTGTAACGCCCGTCGTGCAAACCCCAGAGAACACACACAATGCAAATAATTTTTTTTTTAAATAACAAAAGTAAACATGCAATAACATTAAACCATAACCACATAACATATTACATAGCATTAACACACTTGGTTCTCTGGGGCACGAGAGGTTACTTCGCAACACTAAACATAAAGATAAAGAATATAACATAACCATTTAATTTATGATAACCATATACAATGATACATCCGATAACCATGATGCGAGTATGATAAACATCGCATAATTACATCCATGATAAATCTCTTAAAAGAGTTACAAAATGAGCCTAACTATTACATCATCATCAAAAGTCTAACTAACCAAATCACATACTAGCAATACCATCATAGTCACAAGTAGCAAACAAACGAGATAGAAAATAATAAATCCAAACAAGAAGAGAGGTTACATATAATCTCAAAAAAGATTGTAAATAAGGAAATTAATAGTTTGAATGCAAGTAATTTATGTCAATTGTCAAACATTCATATTCTCTAGTTCTCACCTAGACCTAATTTAATAAGTAATAAGCACTTATTGGTAATCATGCCCACCCACCAAAGTGGCTCATATAGGTAAGAATAACCTCCCACTCCTGCAATATTTTTTTCATGGTCACTATTAGTATGTAAAAATAAATTTTGAAAGAACAGAGTTGCAAAGATAGAATAGAATGAAGACTCTAAAGAAGCTATTTTCACATTGTAGCTTTCTGAAAATCCAACATGACACTAAAGCTTAGTGTTTAATTTTTGTTCAACACAAAAACAAGAACTGAGCCATGGGATAGAACACTGAAATCATTTTTTTTTCAAAAGAATTTAGTATACTCAAATGTGAAATAAGATGAAAGCATAATCAAAGAAATGTGTTAAAAGGTCACCTCCATTTATGTGCAGTGCAGGTGGAAACTGTCTAAATTTTGAAGTTCAATATTGAAATTTGATTTAAAATTGAAATATAAATTCCTGAGTTGATTAGAAGTAACTAGTAGATAAAGCTAACTAGTTCAAGGTATTCAGTTCCATGTTTACACATTCCCTAAGTATCTACTAAACCAATAAATCTTGAGTGTAATGTATATATTTCTAATTTGAAGATCATATTTACAGTCATGGAGAGTTACATGAGGTATAGGTCAGGTCTCTGGCTAATATATAATAGGTGCAAATCTAAGGTCTTAAGTTGCCCTACCTAATAATATTTATTCCAATCTTTAAATGACATAAAAGATTGAGGCTTATCCTTTTTTTTTCTCAAATTCTCAATCAAACCATATTAACCATATAATACTAAAAGTCTATTGTCAGGGCCGAAAAATGTAAGTTTTGAGAGTCCCACTCAATCTCAAGGCCAAAAGCATAACATCTAGCTTAAAATAGGTACAAACCAAAATCTTCAACAAAACCCTAAGTACTTAAATCCTTTCATTGTTTTTTTTTATGTAATTAAAGTATAATAGATGATCTAAAAGGTCAAAGGGCCTTCATTTTTCTTGTAAGATGTAAGCCCTAAAAACAAGCCAATCAGTCATCAAGGTAAATACATGACTAGAACATGGGTGAGGTAATAGTCATCAAGGTGATTACATGACTGGAACAAGTGTGAGGTAACTGAAGGAATTATACCTCTATCCTCATCACCCAAATCAAGATTTGAGTCAAGCGGAGGAATGTAGCCTACTCACTGCTTTTGTACAACAAACTTTAATCTATACTTTCTTTATAAATGTTCTAAAAAAGAATGTCATATGACCACCAAAATAATTTCAACTATCACAATTATATGATTTTTCATCAACACCATCTCATCACAAAACCATTAGTTATAATTTAATCCTGATTAAGGAAATACATACTCAATATGTCCTCTTCAATACAAGGAAGGTGAGCTTAGTCACTTGTTCAAGCCAACAAGTACTCCACAACATTCTCTCCCCCTAGCAAGTAACACCCCTTGAGTTCTCTCAATGGACCCTTCTTCCCATCAAGCTTCAATATGATAGAATTTTTTTGATGCAAAGCACTATGGCTTTGAAAAAATCATCACAAAACAAGTTGATTCAAACAACCAACTAATTCACAAAACTCTTCAACTCATCTAGTAGGTCTACAAACCCAGATTTTTTACTTTATCTCACAATGAACCACTCAACAATCAATAAACAATTTTTAGATGGGAAAACTCTTGTCTAACCTCTATAACTAAAATCCCTAACTTTACACTAGCTTGGGGTAGGGTTTATTGAAAAATGACATTACCAACCTCTCACAGCTCTACCACCACCTCCAACACTCTTCATTATGCCTACACATTCTTACAATATGAATTGGTCAATCATGACCTTATTAATGACTTCTAGACTCAAAACTCAAATTGACCTAAGACCTCCATGAATCAACATTTCACAAATACCTTTATGATCCACTAGTTTTTAAATGTTTAATTCAAGAAGAAAGAGAGCTATTCATATATACAAGTCAAAATCAAATACATTTTTACATTTATGTTTTGGTATTGAAAACTCTTTTATGAAGGCTTGGACTAGGGTTTGCCTAATTGGTGCCTCTAGATTTCAGGTTAGAATCTTACAAGACTTAAATAGTTTACATACCAACCTCCACTTTACTATCACAATGACCTATGTTACTATTTTCCCCCTCAATCCATCATAGTACCATTGCCAAGAGTCACCCAGAGGTCTCTAGTAGATGATAAGGTGCAATCAGCAAACGGGGTGTATACCTCTGTTCCAACCATTGAGGTTTTTTGTGGTCAGGTAAAACCCCACCTTGAAATTACAAACCATATAAACTCAGTGCTCCACGGGGACCCATCCACTACCTTGGTACCCTCATCCTTGTCTCAAAAATGTTTCAAGGACTTGGGGGACCTAGAAATTTTCCCTTGCCTTTGCATCTAATAGTGGCACAAACTTGAGCTCTAGTTTTGATACATACCTACCAGTTGTATCTACTGATTAGGGACAACCATATATTTTGTATTTTTTTGTCATTTTATAGTTGAAACTTGAATCCTTTGGGAATTTGGTTATAATTCTTATTTAATATGTATGTACATTGACAATACAAGAATTTCAATTTTGTTACTTTGTTTGTCAATTCTTATGTGAAATCTCAATTCAAGTCTAATGTTATGTATTAATCTTCAAAAATGCCTATGATGAATGCTTTATCAAATTTCTGATATGAATATTTGAAATTTCTCTATATTTTTAAAAATTACCCTATTTTTTATATCCACCCCCTACCATCCCATAAAAATGACCCAAAAGTACCCCCATACCAAAAACAGCTCCCATTGTCCCCTATTGTCCCTGTACCCAAAACTTGGGGGAGCATAGTATAAACTTGATTTTATGGAAAAAGACATTCAGACATACAGGAAAATTTGAGTCTACAACATTAAAAAAACCAAATAACAATAGCTATAGGAAAAACCAGCTTAAGTAAACAATATATGCAAGATGTGGATTCGTAGACAAAATACCCGAATTGTTTGGTAGAATTCCTCAAAGAGATGTCATCTCTTGGAATGACATGATTGATTTCCGAATGTGCACAAAATGGATTTTGCAAGGAACCTCTCAAAATATTTGAATTAATGAAGCACTCTGGAACAAATCCTAGCATTGTAAGCTTTTCTTGGGTTCTAGGTGCATGCAGTCATGCAGGTTTAGTGGATGAGGGCTACACATACTTCACACATAATTAACCCTTATTGCATTACAATTTATGTATATAGTTGATCATTTGGTGTGCATGGTTGATCAACCATTCATATTTTTAGTTAGATCCTAAAAATGATGCAGCTTATGTTCCTCTCTAAAAAATTTGTACGAAGTTCAAATAGTAAAGAGATTGATGAAATATAGAGGAATTAAAAAGATACTTGGATTTTATAGTTGGATATGCTTTGGTAGACAATATATGCAAGATATGGAATCATAGACAAAACACATGAATTGTTTGATAGAATTCCTCAAAGAGATGGCATCTCATGGAATGAAATGATCAATTGCAGAATGTGCACAAAATGGATTTTGCAAGGAACCTCTCAAAATATTTTCCCAAATTTGAAGATCTCTAATGTTTAAGGCACGATTTTCCACAACATCTTGACAAATTTTCTACCCATGCCCTGTTGTTCTTTATCACCATTTGGCTTCAATTTCCTAGCTCTAAACCAAATCATGATGATCCAAAAAGAAATCCCAATCTTCTATGTACACTTGTCTTCATGTTGGGTTGTTTTAAACAATATTTGATTGAGTTTGAAACACCCATTCAACTCTATTTGGTTCCAAATAAAATTTTCCATATCATCTGAAATAAAACACCTAAACTCCATCTACTTCATTTTGACAGACATGGGTAGAACACTTCAAACATGAAGGGTTTTATCAGCTGAACCTATCTTCTGGTTCCAGTGATGTGTCCATGGTTTTGTTTTTTCATTGGTGTGAGGATCTTCTATTGGCAAGATGAGGTCTCTTGTTCCCGTGATGGTTCGATGGGGATGCCATTGGTGGAATGGCTTTATTTTTTCATCAGTGTGAGGATCCTCTATCGATAGGACAATGTCTCTTGTTCGTGCAGTGGTCAGATGGGGATGTTGTCAGTGGAATGGTTCTATTTTTTCATCTGTGTGAGGATCTTCTATCGGTGGGACATGGTCTCCTGTTACTGCGATGGTCCGATGGGGATGTTGTATGGAATCCCTATTAGCCATTGTGGGAATAGGATACCTCATCCCACCAATAGAAGATCCTCGTGCAAATGAAAAAAAAGAACCGTCGACACATTATTGGAACCAGAAGACACACCTGGCTGGTAGACCAATAAGGTTGGGGCAGTTAGTTCCATTTTCTATAATGTGGGAAAAGTCATACTGGTAAATGCTATGTCAGGCTAGGGAACTCTTCTTGGAGGTTCTAAATGATTTTCCTCTTTTTATAATACTTTGTTGGTAGTGCCAACTAGATTGCAGTTGTTTGGTGGGATTCCAAACCTAGACAATTAGGCGCAATTGTGGAAATCTCATAGACAGAAGCAACAAGCTACCATGATGATTTTTCTGTGTGAATTTATATCATAGTTTTTCTTAGTGTGGCTTAGGACATGTGCAAATGATATTCTCTCTATAGATAGGCTTGGGGGAAATTATTTGCATGATCTTGTGAAAAGTGGCAGACAAATGAGACATTGATCAAATAAACATTGGATAGTCTAGATGAATTTCAAGGGAGCTTGGAGTGGCTAAAAATCCTTTTTGTTTCAAATGTTGAGTTTCCATACCTGTTTGTTAATAGGATGAAATAAATAATAGCTTATGGATTTGTAGATTTGCATGCGAGAGTTAGGGTTGGTAAATTCCTTGAAGCCATAGTAACATCTCTAGCAAGTTACAAAGATGTTCAAACCCATTTGCACAAATTAACTACGAGTGAGGGTTGGCTTGTCAAGAGAGGGGACCTAAAAAGTGTCAATTTACCTGGGTTGAGTTTTATATTTATGATGAGAAATGATGAAGACTGGTTTGGTCACCTTAACACTTATTTTGGAACTAAGGTTAGTCATATAAAAGATACCATAGATGAGTGGTCCAAGAATATTCTAGAATACCTCCTATGTTTTCTTCATGCACATAAATCTCCTTCAAGGATAAATGATTTAGCACCTTATTTGAATGAGCCATGCTTCCATTTTATCTCAACATTGATTGTTGAGATTGAAGAACATCTTGAAAATCTTTCAAAAGCTCTGTATTAAGAAATCAAAACTAAGGAGATGCCAAAAAAATGAACAAAGAGACAGTAGAACTGATAGTTATAGTGGAAAGGGAACTTTTCTTAGGAAGGCTTTTAGTTGCTCTTAGTTTTCATTCAACTTCCCTTCCACTAGTTCTTGGCTCATCTCAGCTTTGGTTTGTTGAGAACAAAGCTTCAATTTGAGGGAAAGGATCTTTGACTTTTAGATATTCTAGTACTGATTTTGATTACCCTCTTCTACACAGTTTTGGAAGACAAATACTAATGAGAGGGGTTGGTTTGAAGCCTGAATTGTAGGATAAAAATAATAGCACCAAATTGAATAAACTGAGAAGAACTATGCACAATCTTTGTATCAGATCTTATAGCATGTGGATATTGTGGATAACTGAAGAGCTTTCAGGCATTCTCACAAGAGATCTAAGGAAGGATGATTCTTTATCCATGACAACTCCTTTGAAGACCTGCATTCTCATTTGCATTGCATATTTTTTTTGTTGTGGCTTATGGAGTTGGTTTCATTTCCATGATTCATCTAATCATTGATCTCTTCTTGTAGTTTTCATGAGATATCTTCTAGTTCTGATTTCAGTCATCATGGTTTATATCTGGATATATTAATAACCGAATGAGAATAAAGCATCTAGAGTAAAGAGCTACATTTGATTCTTTCAGTCACTTGAAACTCTTTATTGCCCAATAAATGGAAAATACTAACATGTGCTCCATCAACCTTTCCATTCCATATTAATCATGGAGATGTAATCTATAAGTATGAAGGAAAGTAGCAAAGGGGAGCCAAAAAGTTAGAGATTTTCATATGGCCTATGAATCAGCTCTTGTTGTTGGCATCATTTGGGAACTCCTATTTTTGGGAATTCAAAAAGAGTTCTCAAACAAAGTAGGATGACATCTACTGTACAACTCAACATTTAAATAGAATTTGAAGCATGATTTTATTTAATTTTTAATTTGCTTCCTTAAGGCAGCCTCATAAAATGCTATTTTTTTGATTTTATATCAAACTACCTACTAGTTCTTTTCTTTTACTACTGTAAATCACAATTTTAATGTTGTATGATTGCTCCATCTCTTGTAGGTTTTTGTTCCATGATTTCAAGGCTTACCATTTATTAGTCTATGATTTGTAGGGTTGGGAAGAAACTGAATTGAAACAAGAGCATGAGGGTGGAGGTCAACTAGAGTTAAGGTCGGTAAATGCCTTGAAGCCATAGTTACATCTTTGGCAAGTTACAAAGACGTTGAAACCCATTTGCACAAATTAACTACTAGTGAGGGCTGGCTTGTCAAGAGAGGGGACCTAAAAAGTGTCAATTTACCTAGGTTGAGTTTTAGATTTATGATGACAAATTATGAAGAATGGTTTGGTTGCCTTAATGCTTATTTTGGAGTTGAGGTTAGTCAAATAAAAGATACCATAGATGAGGGGTCTAAGAATAATCTGGAAGACCTCCTAAGTTTTCTTTATGCACATAAATCTCCTTTAAGGATAAATTTTTTAGCACCTTATTTACAAGAGCAATGCTTCCATTTTAACTCAACATTGATTGTTGAGATTGAATAACATCTTTCACATCTTTTAGAAGCTTTCTATCGAGAAATGAAAAATGAGGAGATGCCAAAAAAATGAACAAGGAGACACTAGAACCTATAGTTATAGTGGAAAGGGAACTTTTCTTAGGAAGGATTTTAGTTTTCATTCAACTCCCCTTCCACTAGTTGTTGGCTTGTCTTAGCTCTAGTTTGTCAACAACAAAGCTTCAATTTGAGGGAAAGGATCTTCAAATTTCAGATACTCTAGTACTGATTTTGATTACCCTCTTCTAGATAGTTTTGGAAGAAAAATACTAATGAAAGGGGTTGGTTTGAAGCCTGAATCATAGGATAAAAATAATAGCACCAAATTGAATAAACTAAAAAGAACTATGCACAATTTTTGTATCAGAGCTCATAACATGTGGATATTGTGGATAACTGAAGAGCTTTCAGGCATTCTCACAAGAGATCTAAGGGAGGATGATTCTTTATCCATGACAACTCCTTTGTAGGCTTGTATTCTCATTTGCATTGCACATTTTGATTGTTGTGCCTTATGGAGTTGGTTTCATTACCATGACTCATCTAATCATTGATCTCTTCTTGTAATTTTCATGAGATTTCTTCTAGTTCTAATTTAAGTCATCATGGTTTATATTTGGATATATTAATAACCAAGTGAGAATAAAGCATCTAGAGTAAAGAGATACATTTGATTCTTTCAGTCACTTCAAACTCTTTATTTCCCAATAAATGGAAAAGACTAACATGTGCCCTTTCAACCCTTCTAGCCCATATTAATCATGGAGATGTAATTTGTAAGTATGTAGAAAAGTATCAAAGGGGAGACAAAAATTTAGAGATTTTCACATGGCCTATGAATCAACTCCTATTTTTGGGAATTTAGTAAGAGTTCTCAAACAAAGTAGGATGACATCTACTGTACAACTAAATTACTATTCCATTGCACTGTAAATGTTAAACCCCTACTATCCTTGCACTCCTTTAATTGTACTCTACATGGTTGATATAAGAAGAGCCACTTTTCATCTTATTATTGTTCATCCTTTTTCTTTATGTGCTACTCTATTTTTTACACTCAACTTTAAAAGTGATTTGCATGCCCCTCAGAAAGTGGAAGCTAATTTTAAGAGTTCAAATTATGAAATTTGTAGAGACAACTCAATCTACATGTCCCTTGATATCATTTTTATAGATAAAAGTAAGTTCTCCTATGAACTATGCAATTTGATGGTGGAAAATTCAAAAAGAAAATATCACTTTTAACATCTCATAATGGAAAAGAAAAGAATAAACAAATGTCGATTCCAAGTTCTCTGTATAAATCCTTAACTTCTGCAACACAAGATGGATCTACTTTTCCATAATTAGCCTAAAAAAGAAGATAATCTTTGTTAGTGAACAAGCAACTAGTAAAATTATTAAAAAATATGGATCATATGGATCATATGGCGTGACTACATACATATTTGAAAAGTAAAATTAATTGAAACCATGGAAAGTGACTTACCACAAGATTCTACACAAATCATGTCTGATGTGGAAAAATGGGCAGAGGTTGCAATCCAAAATTAGGTGTGCTTTACTTCTCCATTTTGGCGGGCTACCTTGAAAATAAGGTTTTGACTCACTTCTCCATTTTGGCAGGCTAGATTGAAAATAAGGTCTTCATGGAGGTTTTAGAGTATGTTTATGAAAATGAAAATTATGCTTATAAAAAAAAATTGGTCATTTTTCTACTTAGATTATTTGGTTGTTTATTCTTATTTTTTGGTTTTTCTCTTCCTTTTGCTTATTTTTTCATTTTTCAAGGTTTTTGTGTTTTAGTTTTTTAGGTTCTCTTATGGTTTTCGTTAATTTTTATAATTTGGTGTTTTTTGTCAATTTAGAAGAAACTTTGGTGTTCATATGATGATACCACAAAACAAAATATTTATTCCACAAATAATATTTTTTAGCAATTTTATTTGTAATATTTTATTATTAATTATGGTAGGTTATGATTGAAAATAACCTGGTTTTATTTGTAATATTTTATTTGTAATATGCATGTAGATCATCACATTTGAAATTTCACATCGATGCTTTAGCATAGGTTTTATCATTTGAATGCAATTTTCATTTCTTTCAACACATTTGTGTTATAGCATCACATTTGAATTTGTAATAGTCGCATTTGTTAAATTAATACACATTTGCAAATTTTTCATAGACACATTTATTAAATAGATTCACATTTGAATTTTCTTCAATGCATGTGTATTTAGGATACCTGGTTGCTATGCATAACTATATAGATTCACATTTGACTTTTGCATGCACTTGTGCTCTTAGACACATACATACCGTGAAATGATACAATTGAGGTTTTATGATGCATTTGCAAATTGAAATGATGTAATTGACTTTTTGAAACATATTTGCAAATTAAGTGATGCATTTTTCTATCATGATTTTGTTGAATTTTTGACTAGGATAGATCATTGTTGCTAACAGAAGGCATACACAATGCCATTGTAGGTTGTACTAGATCCTATCTACATAAGGGAGTCTAGACCATTGACTTTTCGATTCTGTGATATTTTGTAGAGTGGGGAGAAATAGTTCTTATGGCACTTGGGATTACATTATGTGACTTTCATGCCCTCTATTTGTTCAAACTGGGGGTTGCTAACTATGTTTTGAAAGCGGTGGCATTCAAAGACTTCGTCATTTCACTTGCCTACTTAGGAGGCAACAATTACCTTAGAGGACGTTTATAGGATTTTGAGACTACCTATTAGAAGCATCAGAGTGATGTATGATACAAAAAGGGGTTTCTCTAAGATATACAGATATTACCCCCATGAAGACATTAGACAGTTAGGTATTGACCACTATGGGATTAGGTGGCATATCCTAGCCCAAAGGTGTAGGTAGTTAGACTTTCTTTTGTGTACTCTGATTGGTGGCATAACTCTTCCTGACCATTAGGGTCATGGATTTCCTATTGCATGAGGGGAGATTTTAGTAGGTATGCTAGAGAGATGAGTGTTTATGCTTGGGGCCCTTGTCTTTTAGCAATGTTATATTTTTGTTTGCATGATATAGCATACAAGGATGGTCAATCTATGAGCTATGGTACCATGCTCCTGATGGTATGGGTCTGGGAACACATTTCCATTTTCCATCCACCTGTGATAATTGATGTGTGATAGGGATCGCCATATGCCTTTCATTATGTCAGGGCAGTCACTCAGCATCATGTTGGGGATATCAGATTTTATAGGCATGCTATTGATACCATGGTATAGTTCACATGGACGCCCTACATGGATTTTCCACAATGGTCCGATGAGGATGATCATTTGACATACTACTGTCAAACACAGTATTTGATTGGATAGTTTTTCATGTTCATATTATAGAGATACATTTGACAAATCATGTGTTGCGTCAGTTTGGAGAGGTTTGGGATGAGCCTCAAGGACTAGTAGAGTTTGTGAGGTCCTCTTTAG
>VDFB02318088.1:0-79707 GCA_007258455.2 Sequoia sempervirens | reverse complement strand
GTATGGTGTGCTCCACTCCCCTGCATCTGATCTATAATATCCACATCGTGGAAGTCATAATCGAAAGTGTCTAGGGGATGCTCGGCAGGCTCTACAAGAGGACCCAAGCATATTTGGTGGCACATGGAGCAAGTATGTGGTACACAAATATGTGGGCCTGATGAGGATGATGCAGCAGCACTCGAGCCATCACCAACATCACTAGAATGTGGCTGAGCTACTATGGAAGCATGCAAAACCAAAAGACCACTCAAAGAGTGAATAGCATCGATAGTCTGTGTGGCCGCATCCTGCATAATATCTGGATGGTATACTGGAGGTGGCGGAGGAAGGGGAGGGAGGAACGTAATGGGAGAATTATTACTCTAACTGCCCTTGCTCTATCCTGGGGCATACCTCCACCAACGCCTTGGAAGGGTCTAATGTCAAAGTAATTGACATGATGCCCTAACACAAACTCAACATATAATTTTTTTATAAAGTAAAATGGTATATCCAAATTGTTGTTCGGTGGTTTCAAAAAAACCATACACCAACGATCCCAAAATTTTTCTACAATGTCTCTATGAGTGCACCATTTTATAGAAAGTTTTGTTTTATTAACATTAAGCGGCAAACCAGTGTGGGGGTTAACAAATAAAGAGGCTATTTGGGCTTTGGTTATTCCGAGATCTTTCACATCATCATAGGACAATCCACATGCATAATATTCACTCATGTTTTCTCGCCACGAATGAAAGGCATTATGTTTTCTCGCCACGAATGAAAGGCATTATGTTTTCATTCATTGTGTTTGACATCGAAGATAATTGAGGGACTCTTGTATAAACTTCAGAAATGCCCCTTAATTGTTGCAATTTTTTAGAAATTAATTCTTGAATTGATGGCTATGGAGGTGGTGGAGGTGGTGGTGGTGGAGGTGGAGGAGGTGGAGGGAGGTGGAGGTGGTGGAGGTGGAGGAGGTGGAGGAGGTGGGTGGTGGAGGTGGTGGAATTGGTGCATTTTTCATCATGCTATAATGCTTGATTCAATATAAAAACAAATCAATCTAATTAGAATTAGACAATATAAATGAAAATATTATAAAAATACCTAGTTTATAACAAAAAACTATAAAATTTTCTAATTTTTAATCCAAATACATAAAACACTCTTTTAAGTCAAAATCCATTGCAAACATTCAAATTTTATCAAAATCCATGCTAAACTCAAATTTTTCATAAAAAATCTATCAAAACCACCCAACTATTTAGGTCCAACCTTTACTGGGAGAGTTATCAAACCAATTATAGGGAAGCCATAACCATCATGAGCTTTTAATCATGCTTTTGATTGTTCATAATCATCTGCATAAAGTTCATGTACATACAATAACTCTTTTTTTATCATATTCACTATGTACATGGGATCAATGAATATTCCCCTTTTCGGGTTTCTGCAAACTTGATATAAAGAAGACCATCGAGTGTGGTTATAGAAGAATCAATATATGTAAAAGAAATGTCAAACAAAATATTGGTTTTCCTTTATGATTTTGAATATTAGTAATGTTTATAAAGATGGAAAAATCATTATCATCTTCTTCATTATCATTGTATTGAACAAAGTTTGTTGAATGAATTGGCAATGGGCTTGTAAATATTTGTAAGTATTGATTAGGTGAAAAACCAATTTATTTCCTTTGTCATTAATAGGTCATCCAACTGGATTTGATTAGAATGAGGTCTTGCACTTGGTTATAAATATGCCTTGTCTATGCTATTGCTTACCATTATGCTTTGATAGATCTTTTCCAAGCATCCATAACTTGTTCATAAACACCTGTTTTAGGGTTTTAGCCATAGCAGCAAGGCAGAACTGTTTGATAAAATGCTTTGGTAGACATGTATGAAAAATGTGGTAGCATCGACAACTGTCACCATTTGATATTTTGGGTTGTTGTAGTATGTTTTGTGCAATGTAATCAGTGATATGAATATAACCAACAAAATCTATTTTCTATAATTCATGGATTGAACTTCGTATTTTATTTGCTCTCAATGTCTTGTTGCTTACTATTATGCTTTGATAGATTTTTTCCAAGCATCCAACTTGTTTGAAAGCACCTTTTAGGATTTTAGCCATAGCGGCAAGGCAATGACGTTTGATAAAATGCTTTGGTAGACATGTATGAAAAATATGGTAGCATAGACAAGGCGATGAGCTGAAAAATGTCTCAAAGAAATGTAGTCTCATGGTGATGGAATGCCATGGCCGAATGCCATGACAAGCAAATTGCTATGGATTGTCATGGCATTCCATCAATGTGACCTTTGCATTTCTTTGAGGCATTTTCAAACAATTCACTGCCTTGTCTATGTTATTATACTATTATGCTTTGGTAGATTTTTCCAAGCATCCATAGCTTGTTTGAAAGCACTTGTTTTAGGCTTTTACCCATAGCATGAAGGCGTTGAACTGTTTGATAAATTCTTTGGTAGACATGTATGAAGAATGTGGTAGCATAGAAAAGGTAGTGAACTATTTGAAAAAATGCTTCAAAGAAATGTGGTCTCATGGTGATGGAATGCCATAACGAATGCCATGACAAGCAAATTGCTATGGATTGTCATGGCATTCCATCACCATGAGACCACATTTTTGAGGCATTTGAAAGCAGTTCCTGCCTTGTCCTATGCTTTTGCTTACCATTATGCTTTTGATAGATCTTTCCAAGCATCCATAACTTGTTCATAAGCACCTGTTTTAGGGTTTAGCTATAGCAGCAAGGCAGTGAACTGTTTGATAAAATGCTTTGGTAGACATGTATGAAAAATGTGGTAGCATCGACAACTGTCACCATTTGATATTTATACGTTGTAGTATGTTTTGTGCAATGTAATCAGCGATATGAATATAACCAACAAAAATCTATTTTCTATAATTCATGGATTGAACTCTGTATTTTATTTGCTCTCAATGTCTGTATGCTATGGAAATGCCATTACATTTTAAAAAAAGTAGTTTCTTACTATTTTTCTTCAATTTTTTATGGTTTTTTGTAAATCTACCAAAAAACCCTAGTTTTTCTACCAAAAAACAATATTTTGAAAAAAATCAACTAAAAATAAACAAATCTAATTGAAAATTTGATAAAAAATTAAAAACTTTACCTGATAGAGATGGACTCCAAATCGGATATCGGATTTCGCTCTACACTATGCGCCCGCCGCCGATGAGCTGAAAACAAATATGAATGAGTTTTGGTCACGACTTTCTTTTTATATATACAGTTCAAAAAAATTGGATATCCGATTCGAATCGGATATCTGATTCGAATCGGATATCCGATTTGGATCAGATATCCGATTCCTAAAAGCAAGTTGCCTTTTGCTTCGGTCGGAATGAGATTTATTTATATTTAACAAAATCGGATATCCGATCCAAATCGGATATCTGATTTGGATCGGATATCCGATTCCTAAAACTAAGTTTTCCCTCTGCCTCGGTAGTCACCCCAGCTCCAAAAAGTCAACTCACCATTTTTGTGTTTTTGAGTCGTAGAAACACGTATTTTTTTTCTCCATTGCCACTTTTTGGCATACCATGATCCTGCACATGCCCTAAATCAACCTATAGGTGTTCTCTAATGCTTAATGAAAACTTTGACAACTTTCTCCAACCTTTCTCTTCAATGTTTCTTCAATCTAAACCTTCAATTCACACACTAAAGAGAGGGGAAAATGGTTTTTTGTTAGTGGATAGCTGTTTTCCTTTATCAAACCCCATTTTAGTAATAAAAAATTGAAACACAATGAAATAGGAAGGGAGAATGATGAATGAACAAAATATGATGCTGCAACTCACCAATCACTAACAATAAAGTGTTGCAAACATTTATGAGATGGATCCAATGGATTTAGATATTGAATCTTTGTTGAATAGGATAGATCTTGAATTGAACACTTTCTTGGACCATGAAACCCTACATCACAATTATTATCTCCAAAATAAACATGATACATAAAGTCCTTGACATGATTATTGATTCTTGAACAATGCTCTAGAGTACTTGATAATATTCCCTTGAAGATGCTTGAATGATATTTTGAATGATGAAATGATCTTCTGAACTCAAACTTTCTATTATGAATGCTCTCACAAAATTCTTAGGTGAAAATGAAAGAAAGAACCTTGTATTTATACTTAATTATGCAAGAATTCTTGAAATTACAACAATACAAGATGACATCAGATCTAGGTGGATAAAACCACATCAAAAGTTTGAATTCACTTTTATTTTGGTCCACACAGAACTCATTCACCCAAGGTGGCAAATGAGTCCCATCAGGCATGATTTATGGGACCAAATTTAAAAATACTTAGAAAGGAATGAAACCAAGTTCAGGGCCCAAAAACCTATGTGGGACTCATTTTCCAAAGGTGGAGAATGAGTCCTAGATCACTAAATCTAGGTTCATTCACCCTGAAACAGCTGAATTATGATTGGCTATTGATTTGTGTCAGGATTATCCTCATAAAGATGCATTAAATGAGGCATGTGGATGCAAAATAAGGAAAATTAAAGCATAAAGAAGCCCAATTATTAATGAAAACCCTAGAAAAGTGTTAAAGTGTGTTATAACAATTTACAACACTCCAAATAAGGTAGTATTAAGGTTAAAAAGAGGTTTATTAAGTTTAGTTAATTAATAAAACCTTAGAAAAGTGTGAAAGTGTGTTACAACACAACACTTTAGCAAGGTGCCATTTTAATTAATTCATTCACAAGTGCCCAAGACCTAATGGAAATGTGTCAAACACATTACAACACTAAATAAAGGCATGATTAGGCTCAATTCTGTAAGGAGGGCACAAACAAGTGTGAAAATGTCATCAACGACATTTTTTGACACTAAATTTAGCCCCCACTTTAGTGAGAGGATGAACCTGCTTCAAACTCACACAAAAGTAGAGAAACTCACTTCAAGAGGAGTCCAAGTGTACCAATGCTAGTGAGATGAGATTACAACGATTGAGAGGGGTGATCAAGACCCTAGGATCAATATCCCATGGCAAACCAATGTAGGTGCAAGAGAACACACATGAAAATGATATAAAGAATGAAAATGATATAAAGAGTAGCATAAAGGCATAAGAATGCACTGTCAAAGATGAAAAGAAAAGTAAAATAAAAGGATCAGATGAAGCTTTGACCATTTTTCCATCGTGATGTGGATCAGATCTAGGTTGAAAAATCCCCATCAAAAGTTTGAATTCACTTTTATTTTGGTCCACACAGAACTCATTCACCCAAGGTGGCAAATGAGTCCCACTAGGCATGATTTATGGGACGAAATTTAAGAATACTTAGAAAAGCATGAAACCAGGTTTGGGTCCCAAAAACCTATCTGGGACTCATTTTCCAAAGGTGGAGAGTGAGTCCTAGATCACTAAATCTAGGGCCATTCAACATGAAACACTTGAATTATTTTTGGCTATTGATTTGTGCCAGAATTATCCTCAAAAAGATGCATTAAATGAGGCTTGTGGATGCAAAACAAGGAAAATTAAAGCATAAAGAAGCCCAATTATTAATAACAACCCTAGAAAAGTATTAAAGTGTGTTACAATAGTTTACAACACTCCAAATAAGGTAGTATTAAGGTTAAAAGGAGGTTTATTAAGTTTAGTTAATTAATAAAACCTTAGAAAAGTGTGAAAGTGTGTTACAACACAACACTTTAGCAAGGTACCATTTAAATTAATTCATTCACAAGTGCCCAAGACCTAATGTAAATGTGTCAAACACATTACAACACTAGATCAAGGAATGATTAGGCTCAATTCTGTAAGGAGGGAACAAACAAGTGTGAAAATGTCATCAACGACATTTTTTGACACTAAATTTAGCCCCCACTTTAGTGAGAGGATGAACCTGCTTCAAACTCACACAAAATTAGAGAAACTCACTTCAAGAGGGGTCCAAGTGTACCAATGCTAGTGAGATTAGATTACAATGATTGAGAGGGGTGATCAAGCCCCTAGGATCAATATCCCATGGCAAACCAACGTAGGTGCAAGAGAACACACATGAGAATGATATAACTTAGAGAAGCATAAAGGCACAAGAATGCACTGTCGAAGAAGAAAAGAAAAGTAAAATAAAAGGATCAAATGAAGCTTTGACCATTTTCCCATCATGATGTGGATGAGATCTAGGTTGTTTTTTCAAAAAATGAAAGCTCACTCTGAGGCAATGAAACTCTAGGCTATTTGCTAGGTGAGAATCTGAAAGAGGTGAGACACATACACACTTGGCCGATATGCACTCACACTCACACGCATGTGGATAAGGGAAAGCCATGCCTTGGTTGGGCTTCCCATTAAAAACCATACCAAATTTATACCTCATAATTTTAGTAAGGCGCCACACAAAAATGACCTTTGAGATTCATGAGACAAGTAAAACTTCATATTCTTGAAGCTCATAAACAAACAAGATGGCTCTACAGGAATGCAAGGTATATTATGGAAGGTGGCCATATAACATAAAATACAACAATAAGGAATGTTTAAAGGAGTCTTTCTTAGTTCATGTGAGGTCCTTAACTCAAGGAACATTGTGTCTAATGTCTCCAAGAGAGGACCAATCATAGAATAAAATATTCACAACTTATGGGATGCAGTGTGTCACATCAAGCCACTAATAGGAATATAATATGCTAAGAGATATAACACTCTTAAAGGAAATAATACCCAATGTCATCCACAAAGGGAAGAACACATCGTATAAAGTACGAAGACTGCACCATGAACCATGAGAAAGAAAAATTCTAAAGAATATTGATAATGTATGTGCTAACTTTAAAGAAATTAAAAAACACCATGTTGTGAGAAATTACTTTAAAGAAGTAAATGATAATTGTTAACAATAAAGAGGACATGAGAGCTAACTTGGAAATCCTTATGCCAAGTTATATGTTTCCAAATAAAGCTATGTCATGCAAAAAGAAAACAGTGAGGGGTTGCCCCCAAAATTGAAAATCCAAACACATAAAGGATCTATGGATTTGGGGTAAGTATGTACTTGCTACAATGTTTAAGAGAGCTCAAAACTATTGGAATTCCTCAAATAAGCATAGAACTAGAATAATGACACAATGAGAGCCAAACCACAAAAAAACCTTTCAATTCAACATGGAAGAGAAATGAGTTTCTTGACACCTTATGTCATCCCCAAAAGGAAGAAAAAAAGGACAAATGAAAAAGATAAAGAATTTTTTTTTGGGTCATCATGGAATAGACATGAATTTCTTGATGCCTTGTGTCATCCCCAAAAGGAAAACACAAGACAAAAGAAAAGATAAAGTAAAGGAAAAGTGAAAATATGTATGACATAGAGAAGAATGAAGGTACAAATAGAGGAATGTTACAAAGAGAGAGATACATTAAATAGAACATTATGACAGATCACGTCATGCATATGCAATCACACAAAAGAAATAATGCAAAAGACTAGTAAGGCACATGAAAATCAACCTAAAATTTGGTTTTCCACATCCCAATCATGTTCATTGTATACTAAAGATGGAAAAATAGCCAAAGGGACAATAGAAAGTGTCGAACTAGGGCCATCACCAGGTTCAACACTCTTCTTAGGAGAATTGTCATTTAAGCTCATGGAAGAGGAAAAAAATGTATTCAATTCATTATGCACCTATTCATCAATTTTAGCAACTTCCTCATCATCATCTAAATTAATCAGAATACGAGGTTGAATGATAATGTATAGAGAAGGGTTCAACTCTTGTTGTGGTTGTATTATTGGATCTATTTGTTTTCTCAAAGTAGGAGTCTCGTCATGCATTGCTTCAGTCAAGTTTGGATTTTTATTTTCTTTGTATAATTCTTCATGTTACCTGCATGCAAGGGCATGACATCTACACCTACACTCTCTAGCACCTTTGTTTCTTTTAGTTCTATTTTCAAGTTGCGTTTGTGTAGGAGCAAGTTGATAAACCATAGGTTTCCTTTCCTCCCTAAGGGGAGGAATGGAAGGACCCACAAGAGGTTGTTCGACCATTTTCTCTTTGACTTTGTAAACTTGTTTTATTCTACAAGGCATGACAATATTGTTTTCATTATTTCTTTGTCTTTTGTAGGAAGTAGGTGAAGGTTCTATCTTAGGTTGATCTTACTTATTTTGAATTTCTTTGGGTTCAATCATGGTTTCATCTAGAATGGTAGGTTCGGTCATGGATGAAGACATGTTTCGGGGGGATAATTCTACTATCTTCTTCACCTTGAACTTTTGATAGGATAGGAAAACAAGTCTTCTCATGGTTTTCTATGTTCTATAGGCTCCCGCCTAAAGAAATATAAGGAAAATTTTCCTTTGGAGGACAATGGGTTAAAGCCACTATGGTGTATAGTAAATATTTCATTTCCAAAGGGAAACTTTAAGCATTTATGTACAACTAATGGGACCACATTCATGGAGTGAAGCCATGGATAGCCTAGCTTCACATGAAATTGGTCCAACTATGGGATGATGGAGAATGAGACATATAATGTTTTCATTCCTATTTGCAATGGTAAGGTGATCAATCCTATTGTAGAGAAAGCAAAACCATTGTGCATCTTGATCAATGATTTTGGTTTATCATATATATCTTGATAGATTTCATGTAGAAGCAAGAATTCCTTTGTGATCACATTCTCTCCACTGAAAAGATCTATTAGTATCCCATTAGTGGGCTTGTCATAGATTCTGTTGACTATATAACCCATCAGGTGCATGTTTAAGTATATCTTTAGAAATGAAAGCAATGCCAAGAGGACTTTTAGTTTGACCCTTACAATGTAGATTTTTAACCAATGCAACCAAACCATCAAAAGGATTTTGTTATTGTTGATCATTATCTATAGGGCTTTTTTGAATTGTATCTATGTTCTCATCGTCCATGTCAACATTCATCACATTAGTCTTTGTAGTTTGGATAGCTTTGACAAATGAAAAGTTATGTTTTAGCATAGGGTTGGTAAAGTTTTGCATATTTTGGTTAGGAGGTACAACACACTTATTTCCTTGATCATTAACACCTCCACTAGAAAAAAGACCAGAATCAATATGGTCTTACACAAGATGTTTAATACACTTACAATGTTCTATATCATGTCAATTTTGTTGGTGATAATGGAAATAAGTGTTTGATATGAAGCTTGGAGGTAAAGGCTTATTAGGATCAAGTGTTTTAATGGGAGGCAAGGTAATCATTTTCTATTATAAAAGTTGAGACATTGTGTTATGAAGGGTGTCAAGTAAGGGAGTAAATTTTCTTTTCGGGTCCCCATAGCTATTTAGGGTATCGCAACTTTAATAGTAGCTACGTGGTTATTGATATTTTGATTTTTTTTTATGGGGATTGAATTTAAGGAACCCTTTGTTCATTTTTCTAAAAGGATGAGAATTGTTTTAGTTTGTGGGCTTGGATTTCTTAGTATGGATAGAGGCTGATTTTGTATCTTGACTACTAGCTAAATTTTAATTATCATCGAGGGTAGTACACAAGTGCATAAAAGAGGGAAATTTTATCACTGTAACCTTGTCTTGTATCTTGCTTTGTAATTTTTTTATGAACATCTTTTGAAGGTGAGGATCAAGAAACTTGACATCGATTTGGGAATAAAGCAATTGATAGTGTGAGATAAAGTCAGTTACCTTTTTGTATTCTTGTTGATTGCATCTCATCAAATCGGCCAAGGTCATCTTAGGAGTCATATGCACTTGGAAATGGTTGAAAAATGCCTCAACAAGTTCATTGAATGAACCAATTGAGTTGTTCAATAAAAAATAGAACCATTCCAAGGTAGAATATTTCAAGGACCTAGGAAGGAGCTTAGCCAAGAGTTTATCATCAAGGAAAAAGTCACTACATAAGGTGGTATAAGCATTAACATGGTTAGAATGATCTCCCTTTCCTCCATATTTCTTGAATCTAGGTACCTCTACACCTTGTGGCATCAATGTTCACAATATCTCTAAGGACAATGAGATGCTTTTGACATAGTATGTAGGTGGGCCATTTTTATTTTGGTTGATGGTGGAAATCTATTTTTGAAGGGATGAAATAGTTTGGAAAAGTTGATTTATGAGAGGGTCATTGCTTGTGTTATGAGATGGATGTGAGAAAGGTGGGGTGTATGTGTTTGAGGGACGAGTGAATGGAATACTTATAAGTGGTAGGTAGTAGGAGATATGACATGTGATGCCACAAAGGTACTAGGGATGCTAGCAGAAATAACAAAGGAATCACATTACTAGTTGGTTGAATTATTATTGTGAATTGAGGGTTAGTATATGTAGGTATTGAGGCAATTGT
This sequence comes from Sequoia sempervirens, assembly GCA_007258455.2. Classification (NCBI taxonomy): domain Eukaryota; kingdom Viridiplantae; phylum Streptophyta; class Pinopsida; order Cupressales; family Cupressaceae; genus Sequoia; species Sequoia sempervirens. The sequence goes on along the minus strand of VDFB02318088.1, from coordinate 69,343 downwards.
GTGGGAGGAGGAATTTGAGTTCCTCCTTGGCTTGTGACATTGCTTGTAGGTAAAGGCCAACTAGTGGTTGACGTGAGGTGTTTTCAAAATATTTGAACTATGTTTCCACAAGTTCAAGTCCATCTTCACATTAAAGCATGTGATGAATGTTATCTATAGTAGGGATGGTAGTAGTTGAAATATTATCATTTTTCACTTGATGTTGTAGGTTTGCTAGGTCTTCATGGATTTGAATTATGTTTTCTTCTGGGACACTATCATTCCTTGTTTCAACATACATCACACTACTTGAATGCAAAGAGTTGTTAATGGTATGGTCCATACCTAGTGTACTAGTGTCAATACTAGGAGGTGAAAGAGCTAGACAACCCAAGATCCACAATGATTGTGCTATTTTGGGATGACATGAGTCTTGAACTTCATCTCACTATAGTATTAGCAATAGGAAACCAAATACTCATAAAAAGGTTAATAAATGCAAGTTGATCACAAATGCAATATAAGCTAAGAGCAATGAAGTGACTATAACGTAAATTTTGGAAACTGAAATAGAAAATTTTAAACAACAAACAAAAACTCAAAAACAAAGCTTTAAATTCTAAAAAATGTACTGTAGAATGTGCATAGGGGCTTATTCACCTAGGGTGCTAAATTAGTGCTAGTAGGGATTTTTCTCAAAAAATTTAGAAAATTTCAACCGATTTTTATGCTTTTTATGTTGTATAATCTGAAAAATAAGTAAAATGTATAATTTTTTTTATTTTCAATGAAATGAGATGCAAAAATGCAAGCTATATGAACTTTCACAAATACAAAATTAAAAACCCTAGAATGCCAATTAACTAATGCAAACCCTAATGCAATGTTAATGCAAGCAAGATCTAGGATGATGATGTACTCCAAATACAAATTATGATGTTCTAAATGTAGGCTTACCAAAATGAAAGGTGGAAAATTTTATGGTTTTCTAGGGTTTAGGACCTAGAAGGACAATCTTCATTCTCTCTCATTCTAAAAAATATCCTTGAGATTTCAATGCAAAGGGGAAATATATCTTGTAATAGAGTTTTCCTAGGGGATAAATGTAAACCAATGAGGGGTTCATCACCAAGGTAGGCCTTGGAAAGATAAATTTAATGCGAGATGCAATGATAAATCCTAATTCAATGCAAGCCTTAACTAAATTACCTAGAAATGCAAATGAAACATAATAGAAAGCTACATAATGAGATGTATGCACCTAGAAATATGGAGAGGACTGGAAGGAGGTCTAAAATGTTGGAAATCTTGTCTTTAATGCTGACTTGGACTCATTTGACAAGCTAGGTGAATCAGTCCAAAATCTAGGTTTTTGTACGAGAACAAGAATCTGCCAAATGGGTATCCAAATCTGCAAAAGAAAAAAAAATGACCAAAGATGGGACTTATTTGCTAGAAGTGGTGAATTAGTATAGTTAAGGTTTTCTAAAAATTCAAGACTTGAATTTTCTCTTCTTAGTCTACTCAATCTGCTTCTTTAGGTTTCTAGATTCGAATCTCTATAAATCAACCTACATATGTTCTCCAATGTTCTCCAATTCTTAATGAAAACTTTGAAAACTTTGGGAACTTAGAAAACATTCTCCAACCTTTCTCTTCAATTTTTATTCAATGTAAACCTACAATTCACACACTAAAGAGATGGGAAATTGTTGTTTTGTTAGTGGATAGGGGTTTTCTTTAGTCAAACCCCATTTTGGTAATCAAACCTTGAAATATGATGAAATAGGAAGGGAGAATGATGAATGAAAAAAATATGAAGTTGCAACTCACAAATCTCTTACAATAAAGTGTTGCAAACATGTATGAGATGGCTCCAATGGATGTAGATCTTGAGATAAAATTTCTAGCATTTCAAACCTACTTCTAGTCATCTCCAAATTTCTAGGTGCACAAATTTCATCTTGCAACTTTCTATTTTGTTTTGCATACTTTTCTAGGTTGCTTTATATTACATTGCATCATATTAGGGTTTATTTTTACATCTTGCATTGCATTTGTCTTTCCAAATATTAACTTGGTGATGAACCCCTCATTATTTTACAATCAACCCCTAGGACAACCCTATTTCAAGATATATTTCTCCTTTCCATTGGGATATCTAGGGTTATACTTGAATGGAATAGTTTGAAAGTGGGTGTGCTCTAGGTCTCGAGCCTTATGAGGGAATAAAACCCGATTTTAAGATGTTCCATTTTGATGAACCTGCATTTAGAACATAATAATTCTAATTTGGTGTGCATCATCATCCTATATTTGGATCGCATTAATATTGCATTAGGGAATGTGCAGGATCATCATGGAAAAAATACGCCCTTAAGTGGCAAAAAATTCAAAAAAATCAAAGTTAGGCAACTTGATGTACAAATTTGAATAAGTTATCTCTATTATTTCAAAAATATGTAACAATAGAATCTATAGAAAATTAAATGTAGTTTCTAAACTACTAGGTTTAAAAAAAAAAATCTATATGGTAAAAATTTAAAATTTCAAGGCAGTAGTACTTAAATTTCAGGGAAAAAATGAGAATTAGGTGTCTTTCTGACCACCCTAACCACAATAAAATGATACTATTTTTTTATAATATTTTAGATATAAGTAGAGGACTCATGTGTCGATGTGATGCATATTTTTTGTAATTTTTTTCCAACTAAATAATTAATTATGAATTTTTTATTGCAACTTTTAAAAAATATAAAAACTTGTATGTGTGACCACCTTAACTTGGTCAAAATTTCATGAAATTCATTTTTCTTTTTTTAATCCTATAGTATGTGAAGCATAGAATGTGATGCATATTTTGATTCAAAAAATGTGATACCGTTTGAAAACTATATATGTTTTTCAATTAGCCTATCAATTAGGACTTCAGTTGTAATTTGAATAGAAAATGAATAATAATTACTTATTAAATTCAAACTAAAGCATAATTTATATTGGTGGAAAACTGAGAATCTCCTTTAAAAACCCTTTTCATTTCAACAATTTTGGGTAAGAAAAAAGTCATCAGCCACATACCCATCATATTGCAACTTTTTGGCCCATCATGATCCTACACATACCCATTAGTTAATTAGCATTCTAGGGTTTTCAAAGTTTGCATTAGCGAAATTTCACATAGCTTGCATTTTTGCATCTTAAATCACTGAAAATCAAATAAAATTTGCATTTGTACTTAGTTTACAAATCCTATAACATAATAAGCATAAAAAATAATTGAAAATTTCTAAATTTTCTTAAAAAATACCCTATTGGAACTCATTCACCACCTTGGGTGAATCAGTCCTACTACAGATTCTACACTACATTTTATAGAGTTAAATTCCCTATTTTTGAGCTTTTGTTTGTTGTTTAAACTTTTCTATTCCAGTTTACAGACTTTTTATTTCATCCAATTCAATGCATCTAGTATAAATTAGTTTATCTTATGCATTGCTTAAGTTAAAAATTGCATCTAGAACATTTCATTCCATATTGGTGCATAGTTTAGAATCTCAAATTTGCATCATGTATATGTGCTTTGGTAAACTATGGATGTCCTTGAAGTCCTTTGTGGATGTGATAAATTGTGCTTTTGGAAATGACCCTAATGAAATTGAATTAACTCATGCTCCTTCAACTCCTAATGCATGTCCTCCTTGTGATGTTGACATCATTGGATCAAAGATTATGGCAACATGAATAAGTTCCTCAAAAATTTCCTTAACCTTGAAACTAATGCATCCTTTTATCCATCAATGAAACAACCAACACCTTCTACAATACCACCTCTTTAGATGTTTTCTTATTTACATCCTGAAACTAAGACAAGAGTTGAACCTAAGTTCCCTACAATAGGTGTGTTGAATTTATCTTTGTGCATATTTGTCCTTGATGTCAAAAATGATAATACGACACTTTGGCCTTGGTATGTTTATTGGTTTAGTTCTGGAACTTTGGTATTGTATAGAATTATGGCTTTGGTTTACATTCAAATTTTTTATATCTTGTGGTACTTATCAGGTTGAGCTTCATGTTTAGATAAAGGTTATTTTTATTATACAGGTGTTAGGTTCTGGTATTGGATTTCAAGTGATATCATTTTGCATGTTTGATCATATATCATTTTCATACTGAATCTAATTGGACTCATTTTAGCATGGTGGTTTTTCATTTCTTACTTGATTCTATGGAATTTGGCATTAGTTCACATGAGGTATATTGCTTTCTCAGAGGGTTGATACACAGTGAGATTTGTATTCTTGAGTTGGCTATTGTATATAGCTTCATTAGCAAAGGTATTGTTTGGACTTGTCATATGACTGCATATAATGATATATATGGTTTTTTTTTCTTATATAAAAATATGTTATAATTAAGGACTTTATGGTATAATCATTCTTGGATTTGTTTAGATCGGGCTCTTCACAAGTGCTTTAGTCCACATTGTAACATTCCAAGTCTTAGCCAAGCATACTATATTTGATATTATTCAGGCCAGTCATACTATATTGCATTGGTTACAAAGTTTGTTTCTTCAAATTTTTAGTGAAAGCCATTACATGGCTATTGGTTATCATGACTTGTTGACCAAATTTTTTTTGTAGGTGTCGACTATCTTTCACCGAGTATAACATATGTTTTTATGGGTATATCATGTTGTTATCGGGCTTATTATGGTTTTTTATTAAGCATATATTATGAAGTATATTGTATCGACCACATCACAAGGGAAATGACTTCAATTCTAGCAGTAGGGTATGTGCAGGATCATGATGGGCCAAAAATTGGTGATATGATGGGTATGTGTAGGGTATGTGGCTGACAACTTTTTTTTACCCAATACTGATGAAATGAAAAGGGATTTTAAAGCAGATTCTCAGCTTTCCACCAATATAAATGATGCTTTAATTTGAATTTAATAAATAATTATTATTCATTTTCTATTTGAATTACAACTAAATTCTTGATTGATAGGTTGATCGAAAAACATTTATAGCTTTCAAACAGTATCATAATTTTTCAATCTAAAACATGTGTCACATTCTATGCTTCACATAATATAAGATTAAAAAAAAAAATGAATTTCATGAAGTTTTGACCATGTTAAGGTGGTCATACATACAAGTTTTTACATTTTTTAAAATTTGTAATAAAAAATTCCTAATTTATTATTTACTTGGAAAAAAATTACAAAAAAATATGCATCACATTCAAGCATGAGTCCTCTACTTATATCTAAAATCTTATAAAAAAATATTATCATTTTATTGTGGTTAGGGTGGTCGGACAGACACCTACTTATTTTTTTCCAGAAATTTAAGTACTACTGCATTGAAATTTCAAATTTTCACCAAATAGATCTCTTTTTCTAAAAAATAAACCTACTGGTTTAGAAACTACATTCAATTTACTACAGATTCTATTCTTACATATTTTTGAAATAATACAGATAAATTATTCAAAATTTTATGTCAAGTTTCCTAACTCTGATTTTTCTAAAAAATTTGCCACTTAAGGGCCTGCTTTTGCCATGATGATCCTGCACATACCCAACAATAACATTTGATTTTGATAGTAGAACTGTTGGTCTTTGATAGCGAACTTAAAACCATCATTATGTTTTGCTAATAATGAGCACGAAATTCAAGTGATTATGATTATTTTATTAGAGTCATCTTAAACTTCAAACATTATCAAAAAGTGAAAAGGATTTCAATAGAATTTGCAAACGAATTAGGGGGAAAGTCATTATGTTTGTTTTTTATATGAAGAGGCAACAAAAATGTCACCATGGAGGTTGTGAAGTCACAGTATATAGTTGTTTTTCGAGTTGAAAGTTGGAAGAGTTTCAGTGAGACTATTATAAGGAGTTTGCACAATCAGCTGGTAACATTTTGGCTACCTTGATAGGTGTTTTGTTTGAAAGTTTGAAAGTTTTTTTTTTTGCTGGCTTCAAAGGTAACTAATTTCATGGTTAATTTTTTATTGAAGTTCATAAATTTGTTAAAGGTTAATCACAATTTTCATTAACTCAAGTCTACAAAAGGGTTTTATCATTTTCATTGGCATTCATACACATATCAGTGGTTTTTCAAACACCCATTGTGGGTATCATGATTTAGTAACATTGTTTATACAAACCCTAGTTATTGGATACAGGTTTTTGAAAAGAATAACTATTTTATTCTCATTGTATAAATGCATGGAAAAATGCCATCACTGGGGGAGATGGAAAGAGAGAAGTTATAATCTAAACAGTGTATTGTTGAAAAAGAGGGATAATTACTATGATATCTTTTTGGAAAGAAGAAAAGAGGGTTTATATTATTTTCATCTCTGGTTGTATTACAAAGATTATTTTGAGTTGGAAATTATTGAAAAATCGTTTTGTATCCTACTGTAATTTTGTAACTATAGATAGTCATTGCAGTTATAAGGTTCTAATAGGTTGCAATACTATTAGTTTTTGATGAAGTTGGTGCTTCTAATCTAAAGTGGGTACTTCAGTTTATTATAGGAGTTGGTGCTCCACATTATCATTGAGCTGGTGCTATGAAAATATTCTAAGCAATTTGGATTTAAGCCTACAAGACATTTTGGAGTGGTTTTTCTACCCCAAGAGGGTTTTCCACTTGAAATTTTTTTCATGTCTCTCTTTTGTGGTTTTGTCTATCTTGCATAACCTTTTCCAAGTTTTTCATGCAATGATCTAATACTTTAAAATGTTCAAGTTGGTCATACCAATTTAATGTGTGTAAATCTAATGCAAAAAGTTTTTCATAGAGAAAATTATTGAAATATGCATTTTGTACTCCATATGTGAATGTTTTCAAAATTATATTTTGTGAAGTCTTTAAGTTTTGTTATGAAAATCACAGCAAGATTTTTCATAAAAGTTCAGTTGAACATATCATATAGTGCTTTTGATAAGTATTATATGTGAAGTCAAGGTTCAAGTTTCTTGCACAAACAAAGTTGCATTGAGTTTAGATTCAAGCAAAATATATCATATTGTGTTAAAGTTTAAAAAGCTTAATTTATGCTTTAAGAATTTAGATTTGTATCACTCTGATTCACCCCCCCTCTTAGAGTGAATCCACTTCCAACAAGCGGTATCAGAGCATAGGGTCCTGCATTAGGTTTCATACCTAGGATTGATTTTGGTCTTGGAAGTTTGTCAAATATGTCACAAGTTCAAGAAGGTGTTTCTATTTTTTTGTATAGTCTATATGTTTTGTGAAAACATATTTGATTTTGATTAATGTTGGTGTAAAAATATCCTTGCATAAAACTAACCAGATTAAGTTCATCCAATTTATTGATAAGAGGAGTACTATGGGTAAGTCCAAAAGAAACAAAAGTCTGAAGAAAAACACTAGAGTCAAGTCTAGTGAAGTTTTGTCTCAAGCAATACCCCTGCCAGTTAATCCTAAATGTGATCCTATAGTTGGAGAAGAATAAATTCACTTGGTAAGTGAAAAAGAATGTGAAGGTGTTGAGTTTGAGGTTGATTTGGAAGGAGAACTGCTTGATGTATTAGATGATCTTAAATGGCTTAAATGAGAAAATCAGGAACTTAAGGTACAACTTGAAAAGAGTAATGATACTAATAAAGAATTAAACCAAAACTATGTTAAATATGAAAAGATTATTGAATTTTGAAAGCCCAAATGATAGAAAAGAAAAATTCCGAAGAGGGATTGGAATTCAAGTTAAAAGACAAGAATGAGTTGTGTATTAAACTAGAAAATGAGATTTGATTCTTTAAGGAGATGTTCAGATAATGATTCCTTGTTAAAAGAACTAACTCTTAAAGATTATATGAATATTAGTCAGAAAAATGAAATTGAAGAATGTAAGAGGATAGCAAATGTAGTAAGGTCTAATTTGGAGGTTAAAAAGATTGAATGTCTAAAACTTGAAGTAGAATTAGTTGCATTAAGGAAAGAGCTTGAAAGTGTCAAGAATCAATTAGATAAAAATCATAAATTTGATCATAGTGCTAATCTACTGTATGAGATGATTGGTAGACAAAAGCATTCTAAAGATCCTATAGAAATAGGATATGAAAAAGGCCAAAGTTTAAGAGTTGAAGGTGAGTCTCAACATGAAATAGTCTTTGCAAAAAATAGTGGATAGAGTTTCAAGGTTAGGAAGACTCCTAAGAAGAAAATAGACTTGAACAATCATACCCCAAAAATAGAAAGAAAAGTTGTTAATAGGTTCACAGGTTTCTCATCTACCAATAAATGTCAATCAACAAGGTATAATTATTCCCAATTCCATGGTTACTGCTATTCATGTCATGTTTATGGACATAGGGCTAGATATTGTGAAAGATATGTCAAAAATAATTATAGTTTGGAAAATTAGAATAGTTGCACTATATGTTATATCTAAAGTCACAAATCTGGTCATGTAGCAACTAACTATTGGTGGAATGATAAGATTGGTAATGAAGGTTCATACAACATGTCTAGAATAAATTATCCTCTCTTTGATCTAGAAAACATTATTATATGTTATAGATGTAATGGGTTTGGACACAAAGCACAATGGTGTAAGAAAAGTATGATAAAGCCTTCTAGGGACTACATGTTCAAATAAAAGGAAAATGAAATCTTGAGTAAGGAGAAGACAAAGCCTATACAAGTGTGGAGAAGAAATATCAATCAAGATGAAAAAAAAGAGAAAGGATCATGCATGATCTGGAGAAGAAAGCAAGAAAAGGAGAAGGAAAAACTTAGTCTTGTGCATGATGCACAAGGGTCATCTCTTAGCATTTAATGGTTTGGTTTTCTATCCCCAAGGAATTTTTGAAAGTAGTGGATCAATTTTTTTTTGTTTTTTTTTTAAGTTATGGTGAAGTTTGTTAGGTCCATGCATGTTAAGTATGAAAGAACAATGGTATATCTATGATCAAAAATCTCTTGTGTTTGAGCTGATATATTGTTTGCTCTTTTGTTGTTAAGCATTACAATATTCTTTGTGATTGTTGCTACAAATTGTTTACATAACTGACTGCACATACATGTCAATATTCTTCATGATCAAACATGCTTGAATGTTTTTCATGCAAATATTCATGAGATAATCAGATCTCAGAGTATCAAGGATGTCAACATGTTTTGACAGGATGACTTTGGAATAAGTACTATAGTAGTAATCAACATAACAATAATTGTGTTTGATATGTATTCCTTACATTTTGACAAGTTATTCATATTATTTCCTTATGATTCACAAGAAGAGTTATTTGACAACTCAAAGTTGCTTAATTCATTACTTGATCTTGTGTTCATTTAGAAGGATAGTTGTTAGGATGTTTGATCTAGTGGTGATACAGGGTATTACAGAAATATTTAACAAGTATCGTTGTTTGAACAGACCATGATACATTTCTAAATGTTGTTGATTCTGGATCATTTGATTAATAGATTTATGGTTGACAGTGACATTTATTTGACAAAGAATCTACAAGATAGTAGTAATATTGACCTTCAAAAGATGTTGATACATGACTTGAATAGGTAACAGGTACACTGTGATATGGATTAGTCTTGGTATTGGTACTTGATATATGATATATATCATCCATTATAAGGCTTTAATGTCTATTGTGGAAGAGCTTTTCATGCTTTTATTTGCGCTGCAGCTTGGTTTTGTTGGCATTTCTTCAATAATAGTTTCATTGTATTATTTTGATTGACAAATTGATAGTGGACATGGTTGTCTTGGACAATATGTTTGGACCACATTATGATGTCAAACATGCTTTCAAGCTTGCTTTTATGTTATAATGAACAATTCCTATTCACATTCTTGGAAAAGTGAAGTGAATTTTTGTTTGCTTATGTGCTTGGTGCTATTTCAGCATGTAGTGAGTTTTTTTATGATCAATGAATTACCATCATATAATGCTATTATTTTTCCTGCATTCTAAATCCGAGTGACAATGAATAGAATTTTTTTGATATGATGTCAATATTAGGGGTAGTGAAAGCTTTAAAGGCTAGAACAAACTTAATAGCACATCAGGTTAATAATGAGTCAGATGTATCTATTTTGTGCTGATTGATGCCAAAAGTTATTTTCAGAGAATCTTGATAGGGCTGATCTTCTTGATAGAAGACAAGATCTATTTCAATTGGCTTATATACATCTTTGAGTCTAAAGAAGGCCTTGCATGATGCTTAGTGGCAGAGGAAGATAGTGTTATGAATTTTTATTTCCTTGCTTGATGGTATGTTTGTTTATCTCTCGTGACTTTGAATGAAGAAAAACATATAAGGTATGATCAATTATCTATTTTTTTCATGATGTATGAGAGCAGTGAGAACAATGATTTATGTTTTGACAATGTATCTTGATATCAGTGAGATTAGCTTTCAATATATTGGCAGTATAATGGTTTATGTTAGTATAGTGGACAATATTATGCAAGAAGGAAATATTAATTGATACATAGGGAGAGTTAACCTTGATGTGTATTTTGGAAAGTGCCAATATAGTGATAGAGTTTGTTTGGTCCATCAATGACAGTGCATATTGTGAATTTCTCCTAGATTTTCATTCTTAAATTTACTCCTACTGATGATTATTGATATTATTGGGCATGTTATGTGTTAGTTCTATCATTTAGAGGGAGCAAAGTTACTTGGTGAACATTTTTTTTACAAATGGTTTTGGTTGGTTGTTGTATTTCATGAAAAATTATAGGTTTCTTCCTTTGTCCTTGTCATAGAAAGGGGGAGAAAGTGATGATTCAGTGGTTGGTTTCAATGGCTAAGTTTTTTCCATCAAGGACAAAGGGGGAGTTTGTTGACTTTCTCTTTGTACATATTTGTCCTTGATGTCAAAACTGATAATATGGCACTTTGGCCTTGGCATGTTTATTGGTTCAGTTATGGAACTTTGGTATTATGACTCATGGTGGCACTTTGTTATTGGATAGAATTATGGATTTGTTTTACATTTAGATTTTTTATATTTCAAGTGTTACTCATAATGTTGAGCTTGATGTGCAGATAAAGGTTATTTTTCTTTTACAGGTGTTGGGTTTTGGTATTGGATTTAACGTGATATCATTTTGCATGTTTGATCATTATATCATTTTGATACTGAATCTAATTGGACTCATTTTGGCATGGTGGTTTTTCAATTCTTACTTGATTCTATGGAATTTGGCTTTAGTTTACATGAGGTATATTGCTTTCTCATAGGGTTTATACATAGTAAAATTTGTATTCCTTAGTTGGCTATTGTATATAGCTTCATTAGCAATGGTATTGTTAGGACTTGTCATATCACTGCATACAATGATATGTATGATTTTTTTTATTTTTTTTTCTTATAGAAAAATATGCTATATTTAATGACTTTATGGTATAACCATTCTTTGCTTAGTTTTGATCAGGCTCTTCACAAGTGATTTAGTCCACATTGTAACACTCCAAGTCTTAGCCAAGCATACTATATTGCATTGGTTACAAAGTTTATTTCTTCAGGTTTTTAGTGAAATCCATTACATGGCTATTGGTTATCATGACTTGTGGACCACAACAGTTTTGTAGGTGTCGACTATCTTTCACCAAGTATAACATATGTTTTGATGGGCATATCATGTTGTTATCGGGCTTATTATGGGTTTTTATTGAGCATATATTACAAAGTATATTGTATCGGCCAGATCACAAGGGAAATGACTTAACTTCTGGTAGCAGTAACATTAGTTATTTGTGCCGACAGCTATCATTTGACTTTGATAGTAACATTGTTGGTATTTGATAGAAAACTTAAATCCATCATTATGTTTTGTTAATAATGAGCTCATATTTCAAGTGATTATTATTATTTGATTAGAGTCTTCTTGGACTTCAAGCATTATCAAAAAGTGAAAAGGATTTCAATAGACTTTGCAAAGGAATTAGGGAAAAGTCATTATGTTTGTTTTTTATTTGAAGAGGCAATAACAACACCACCATGGAGGTTGTGATGTCACAATATACAACTATTTTTCAAGCTGAAAGCTAGAAGAGTTTCAGTGAGACCGCTATAAGGAGTTTGCACAATCAACTGGTAACATTTTGGCCACCCTGATAGGTATTTTGTTTTTCAATTTGAAAGTGCTTTTTTTTTTTGCTCACTTCAAAGGTAACTGATTTTGTGGTTAATGTTTTATTGAAGTTCAAAAATTTGGTAAAGGTTAATCACATTTTTCATTAACTTGAGTCTACATAAGGGTTTTATCATTATCATTAGCATTCATCGACATATAAGTGGTTTTTCAAACAATCCTTATGGGTATCATGATTTAGCAACATTGTTTATACAAAAACTGGTTATTGGATACAGGTTTTGAAAAGAAAAACTATTTTATGCTCATTGTATAAATGCATGGAAAAAATCCATGACTGAGGGAGATGGAAAGAGAGAAGTTATAATTTGTACAATGTATTGTTGAAAAAGAGGGATTATTACTATGATATCTTTTAGTAAAGAAGAAAAGAGGGTTTATATTGTTTTCATCTCTAGTTGTATTACAAAGATTATTTTGAGTTCGACATTATTGAAAAATTATTTTGTATCCTATTATAATTTTGTAACTATAGATAGTCATTGTAGTTATAAGGTTATAATAGGTTGCAATACCATTAGTTTTTTATGAAGTTGGTGCTTCTAATATGAAGTGGATGCTTCAATTTATTATACGAGTTGGTGCTCTAAAAATATTCTAAGCAATTTTGATTTAAGCCTCCAAGACATTTTGGAGTGGTTTTTCTACCCCAAGAGGGGTTTTCCACTTGGAAAAAAATTTGTGTCTCTCTTTTGTGGTTGTGTTTATTTTGCATAATCTTTTTCAAGTTGTTCATGCAATGCTCTGATACTTTAAAATTTTCAAGTTAGTCATGCCAATTTAATGTGTGTAAATCTAATGCAAAAAGTCTTTCATAGAGAAAATTAAAATCTGCATTTTGTACTCCATATGTGAATGTTTTCAAAATTATATTTTGTGAAGTCTTTAAGTTCTCTTATGAATTTAAGCACAACAAGATTGTTCATAAAAGTTCAGTTGAACATATCATAGAGTGATTTTGATAAGTATTATACGTGAAGTCAAGGTTCAAGTTTCTTGCACAAAGAAAGTCACATTGAGTTCAGATTCAAACAAAATTTTTCATATTGTGTTAATGTTTAAAAATATTAATTTGTGCTTTAAGAATTTAGATTTGTATCACTCTAATTCACCCCCCACTCCTAGAGTGAATCCACTTCCAACAAAGTGAACCTAGTTCCTCTAAGCAAGCAAAGACTCAACTATTCTATGTTAACAAAGTGATAGATACTCCTATCAACCAAGAAGAGACATATATGGAAAAGGCTTTACAATCTTGAGTAAACAAGGATGCGATACAACAAATGAACATGAAATTCATCAACTCTTAGAATAGATACCAATTGAAAGTACTAAAGGAATAGGATATCAAGATCCTCATCTTGATATGAATAACTTCCTTCCTAAACAACAACCAATGCCTTATAAAAATGGTAAGGAGATTATAGCTCCTCCCACCATAATTTCACCTAGAGAAATTGGTGAATCTAGTAAATGAAAATAACCTTACAAACTCAAGAAACTACAATTCCCTTACCCACTAGCTAACATAGAAAGGAATTTATAGATAATCTGACATATAGGATTGATTACATTATCTCCCATAAGAGAATATCAAATACCAAATCATAAGAACATAAAAACATCACATTGTTGATAATATAGAATGATTGGACATTGTACCAATGATTTCCATACTTTATAAATTTTTTTTTGAAAGGCTAGATATTATAGAAATAGTCCCTTAAAGTGGGACCCTTCCACCCCTTGTCATGTAATAGTTACAGGTAGAATCTTGTATTGTCACCATTACATGGTCTTTATCATCATGTACCTCAACTCATTCTTGTCTTGCACTAAGTGGAGACAAGAGGTAGATAGCCTTGTGCTGGTAATGCATTTTTCATTTCCTTTAGGCTATTTGTCCACCTTCCATTTATACAAACTAAGATTGGGAGGTAGATGACCTGCTTTAGGTTGAATCGCATGTGCCTTACTAGTCTTTTGCTTGATTTCTTTTTCATTTTTATTTTTTATGATTAAATATGTGTAATGTGGTCCCCTATAGTGTTTTGTTTGATGTCTCTCTTTGTGACATTCCTCTATTTGTACCTTCATTCTTCTCTATGTCATAAATTTCTTTTATCTTTTTGGCTTTTATATTTTCTTTGTTTTGTGTTTTCCTTTTGGGGATAATGCAAGACGTTGAGAAATTCATGTCTCTTCCATGTTGACCCAAATGATTTTATTTATCTTTTCATTTGTCTTCTTTTTTTCTTTTGGGGATGACACAAGATGTCGATACATTCATGTCTCTTCTATTTTGACCTAAAAGGTTTTCCTTTTTTTTTTCCCTCCCTTTATGCCATTCTTCTAGTTCTATGTTTATTTGGGGAATTAGGAAAGTTCTGAGCTCTTTAAAAACATTGTAGGATGAACATACTGACCCCAAATCCATAGATTCCTTATGTGTTTGGATTTTAGTTTTGGGAGCAACCCCTCTCTTGTCATTTTCTCTTGAATGACCTAGCTTTACTTGGAAACATATGACTTGGCATAGAAATTTCCAAGTTATCTCTCATGTCTTCTTTATTGTTAGCATTTATCATTTTCCATTTTAAAGCAATTGCTCATAGTATGGTTTTTAGCAATTTCTTTAAAGTGGGGGTATACATTGGCATTATTCTTTTACATTTTTCTTTTTCATGTTTCATGGTCTAGTTTTCTTATTTCATATGATGAGTTTTTCAAGACATTGGGTGTGATGTCCTTCAAGAGCATGATATATATTAGCATATTGCATTACTCTTAGTGGCTTGATGTGACACACTACATCCCCTAACTTGTGAATTTTTTTATTCTTTGATTGGTCCTCTCTTAGAAACACAAGGCACAATATTCCCTAAGTTAAGACCTCACATGAACTAAGCAAGAGTCCCTTGAACATTCCTTATTGTTTCAATTTCATTTTTAGTTATATGGCCATTGTGCATAACACAACTTGCATGCTTGTAGAGACATATTGTTTGTTCATGAGCTCCAAGCATATGAAGTTTTGCTTGTCTCATGAAACTTAAAAAATTATTTTTGCATGGCACCTTATCAAAGTTATCATGAGGTATAACTTTTTTATGGTTTGACAAGAAGCCAAATGAGGGCATGACTTTCCCTTAGGCACTTGTGAGCGCATAATAGCTATGAGTGTATGTGTCTCACTTCTTGGATTTATCACCTAGTGGATGGCCTAGAGTTCTTTTGTCTTAAAGTGAGTGCATCTTTTGGAAAAAAAACCTAGGTCTGATCCATATCATGATGGAAAAATGGTTAAAGCTTGATTTTCACCTTTTCTTTTTCATTTTACTTCATTTCCTTTATATCTTTTACAGTGCATGCTTATGCTTTTTTGTGGCTCTTATATCATTTTCATGAGTGTTATTTTGTGCCTATGTTGGTTTTCCATGGGATCTTCATCCTAGGGGCTTGATCACCCCTCTTGATCATTTTCATCCCATTTTATGAGCATTGCCACACTAGGACCCCTCTTGATGTGTGTTTGTCTACTTTAGTGTGAGTTTGAAGCAAGTTCATCCTCTCACTAAAGTTAGGGCTAAATGTTGCAATAGAGAAATTATCCCTTCTATTTTTCCTTTCTTGTTTGGGCCCTCCTTGTAAACTAGGCTTAAAGGTACCTTGGCTTAGTGTCGTAATGTGTTTAACACACTCACATTAGGTCTTGGGACCTTGTGAATTAAATAAACTTAATCCAACCTTATTTGGAGTGTTATAAAGCATTGGGACACACTTTCACACTTTCTTGGGTTATCATTAATAATTTGGCTTCTTTATGCTTTAATTGGACTTAGTTTGAATCCACAAGTCCCATTTAATGCATAATTTTTAGTATAATCTTGACACAAATTAATATCCAATCATAATTTATGTGTTTTTCATTTGTGTGGCCTAGATTTAGTGATTTGGGAGTCATTCACCACCTTGGATGAATGAGTCTCACCTAGGTTTTTGGGTCATGAACCCAGTTTCACACCTTTCTAAGCATTTTTAAAAATGATCCCAAAATTTTTTCCTAATGGGACTCATTCACCACCTTGGGCGAATGAGTCTCGAGTGGCGAAAAGTCAAAATTAATTCAAATTTTTGGTGGGATTTTATCCTCCTAGATCTGATGTTTGCTTGTATTGTTGTAATTTTGGGAATTCTTATATAATTAAGTATAAATACAAGTTTATTTCACTCATTTTAACGCCAAGAATTCAAGTATTCACCCTCATAGCAAGTTTGAGTTCACAAGTGCATTCAAGTGCTTACAAGAGAATTCAAGGGAAAATTATCAAGCATTTTAGAGAATTCTTCAAGCATCAAACATCATGTCAAAGTCTCCATGCATCATGTTTGTTTTAGAGATAAAAATTGTGATGTAGGGTTTCATGATTCAAGCTAGCATTCCATTCATGGTCTATCACCTTCAATAAAGATTCAAGATCTACATCCATTGGAGCCATCTGACACAATTTTGCAGCATCTTATTGATAGGGTTTGTTGAGTTTTAACATCTTGTTTTGTTCATTCATCATTCTCCATTCCTAACTCATTCTATTTCAAGGTGATTACCAAACTAGGGTTTGACTAAGGAAAACCCCTATCTACTAAAAAAAAAAAATCTCTTTTGTGTGTGTTTTGTAGGTTTAAATTGAAGACACATTGAAGAGAAAGATTGGAGAAAGTTGTCAAAGTTGTCATCAAGCATTCAAGAACATTGGAGAACACCTATAGCTTGATTTACAAAGATTCAGATTTGGAAACCTAAAGAAGCAATTTGAGCATACCTTGAAGGAAAGATTCAAATCCTGAAGTTTTTGAAGTCCCTAACTGAACTGATTCACCACTTCTAGTGAATGAGTCCCAGTTTAGGTCAAAATTCAGATTTTTACAAATTCAGATACCCTTTTTCCCAAAACCTGTTCTTGCATAGAAACCTAGGTTTTGGATTGATTCATCTAGATTGGTAAATGAGTCCCATTCAACATTAAAGATAGAATTTCTAGAATTTCAGACCTCCTTCCATTCATCTCCATATTTCAAGGTGCACAGATTTCATCTTGCAACTTTGCTTTTTGTTTTGCATACTTTTTTAGGTCACTTTGTATGTCATTGCATCATTTTAGCGTTTAGTATTACATCTTGCATTGAATTTTTATTTCCAAGTCTAAACTTGGTGGTGAACCCCTCATTAGTTGACAATAAACCCTTTGGACAACCCTATTACAAGATCTCTTTCTCCTTTGCATTGAGATCTCTAGGGTTATCCTTGAATGGAATAGCTTGAAAGTGAGTGTGCTCTAGGTGCTAAGCCTTACAAAATAATATAAACCCTATTTCAAGAGGTTCTACATGCCAAAATTTCAAACCAAAGCATCCTATAGAGGAAATTTTTAGTATTCTCAGAAATTCCATATCACCTGTTAGAGGAAATAGGGTAAGAAGTGTTGGCTCAAAGTTTAGAGCATTATCTACCCCTCTAGACGATTGAACCTTTCAAACCAAAGCACCTATCTACCTGATCATTAGGATTTTATTTTTGATGGCTCTCCAAGGAGCTCTTGCTCCTAGAAACTTTGTAACCTGAAATAGTTGCAGTCTGCTAGTTCCACCTACACCTCTAGATGTGTGGCCTGCCATATTTGCTAATGCCCTCAAAGAATATCTAATGTTCAATAGGGATGATTTTAAAATCCCTTCTAAGTACCTCCAGGATAGCATAGGTTTGTAGGGTTCCCAACATCACAAAGAAAAATGTTTCCATCAAATGGTTAGCTATATTTTCCAAAGGGAAGGCTCAAGACTAGTATAGATCCCTAGCTCCCAATGCCATCCATTATTGGGATGACCGCATACACAAGCTCTTTCACCTCTTTTCAATCAACAAAGACAACTCATCCTTACTACAACAATTGATCACAGTCAAGACAACCCCATAGGAGGCCATGAAAAAAATCAACACCAGGTTACATAAAACCTAGCAAAGGATTCCCATGAAAGCCAAACCTCTAGTGGCAATGGAATTCATGCGTTCTATCTAAATGCCTTCAATTTGGATAGCGCGGTCGTGGTCCAATTGCTCAATGGATATACTCTACCTGACACATATGACTTGGTTGTGTGAGTGGAAAATAGTTTAGTAGACATGGGGACGTTGCCACCATGGTTTTCAATACCCATTTTCATAGAAATATCTAGCAATTACCAAGATGAGGTGACTCCCAAAACCTCTACTTCTCCCTAGAAAATTGGATATTCCTGCACCCTCAATGTATATGTACCAAAATGCACAAACAACCATGCCAAGCTCTTCTTTATTAGCCATGAATGTCAATGACATGAAGAATCTAATGAGGACTTTGGCAAATGAGCTATTCATTATTCAACGTTAGCAGGTGGCACATCCAAAGCCCCTCATGCAAAATTATCAAGGAGGGAGGCCACCTTTCTAGCATAACACATACTAAGGAGCTCTGAGAGGGTGTAATAAATGATAGGCATCAAGCCAAATGGTTTTGGTGACTAATCCATTGTAGACAGTCAAAACCATCAAGAATAAGAACCTGATTCCTTAACACATCAATTTGGAAAAAGATGTAAACGCTTGGTGCTTTCTGTGCAACAATGCTCATATGCCCTAAAATTTTCCACAAGGAAATCTTTAGTAGAAGGTGGAAGAACAAATATTTCAAGGAATTCCCTTGGATACCAAATGTTACCAGTTCCTCAGGATTGAAAACACAATATTTAGTTCTTAGATGCATAGAATGTCCTTAGAGCAAGAATTGGATATCTCCCTCGACCAATAACTCTTCTATTGGATAGAGGGAGAAGAATCAGTGTTAGAAAGTGAGTTCTCAACCATGAGAATACCATAGGTACAGTCAGACTATAACACCAAATCAAAGAGAAGGTTCACTAGAGAATACATGCCACAGATACCATCAACACCACCTACCTGGAAACCACAATGGCCCTAGCTGCAAGTACCACAATCACAACCAAAAGCCATGGATAATGTTCTTGGTTTTCCTATAGAAGATCAAGGTTTTCTATAGGAAAAATGAGCATCCCCATTCAAACCAAAGGTACCACCAACCAGAGACATTAAAGAAGGCTCACGCTAGTATATCCTTGTGTGAAATCCTATCTATTTTAGAGAAAATAACTTTTCTTCAAGATGCATTGAATAGAGAGGGACAAACTTCACCATCAGGTCCAATCCTTCCCCACAATTAGGATAAAGGAAAAAGGCTCACTTTGGACCCCCAACCATCTAGTTCAACTGCGGCATAGGTGAATATGGTACAAAAATCAAATGTGAAAGAATTAATGCAAAACCCACTCCCTTATTCTTGACTCTTATTGTAGGGGATAAGTTACTACACAATAATATGATAGATTTAGGGGCCAAAACTACAATCATGCCCAAACTAGTGATCAATGCACTAAACATGAAATAGGAGCCCCTTGACAAGGGAATTATGTAGTTAGATGGAATGAAGGTCTCGACCATTGGTAAAATTAAAGACCTCTCTATGACCCTATTTTCCTAGATTAGCCAAACCGTTACCCAAGAAGTGGTCATAATTGACATTCCCCTATCTTCAAAATGTTCCCATCAGGGAATTTCACAACAAATCTTTGTGGATATCTGTCACTTGAATGGTCTCACATAATATTACAAACCGCGCATGGAGGAAAGATGAATATCTTTTCCAAGCCTTTGCATCCTAGACATATCATAGAGGATGTACTACTAAGTTTTGAAGTAGCACATACCTCCATTTTCGAGAAGATGTATTACATGGAGATGTTGGAAGAAGAAGAGGATATAAGTTATTAGACTATTGAAGAAGAGGTCCTAATCAATCAATTTATTAATTTCCACCCTTTCATGAACTTCCATGCTATCAGTCTGGGAAATTATGTAATATCTGATGATGACCATGTACCCTCTTGAAATTGGTTAAAGAGAAAGAGAAACCAAGTGAAGTGGGAGATAACAACTTATGGACGTTGCATTTTGATGACACCAAGTATAAGGCTGGCTATTGAGTGGACATTCATCTTGTATCTCTAACTAGGTCAAAGATCCTCAAAGCTTTCAATTTTAAATTCCCATGTTCACAAAATGATGCAAAATATGAAGGACTAGTTCATAGTTTGACACTAGTGGAGTGGATGGGTATAAAAAAGATACAATTGTTCAAATATTCTGAGCTAGCTCTAAGCTAGGTCCGAGGATAGGTGGCTACCAAGAATGTGAGAATATAATTTGACCAACATAGAGTATGGGACATAATGAAAAGGTTTGAGGCTTTTAATATCTAGGTCATCCTGAGATCTCAAAAATCTAATGTGATAGAATGGCTTCAATTGGCTTACAATTTGAGCCAACTGCCAGATCAGTTGATAACCAACAAATAGTGTACACCATCATCCAACCATTTATCCTTTCTCTCAAGAAAATTGATTGGGTGTTCCCAGATTCTCTTCGTAGCTTTTTTAATTAATGGAAGTGCCCTTCATCTTCCCCTCCTCTTCATTTGCTCTAGTTGCTCATGGCTCCTCATATTGCTTGGGGTCTATGGAAAGAAAGAAATAACATAATTTTTTGGGACTCCAAACTTAAAGAAATAAATTCTACTTAAGCCCACTACTTGCATCACACTTGGCTCTTGTTTTGAGTGTCAGTGGAGGTGTTTCTTTTTGGGACGCCCGTGCGACACACAAATGTCTGGATGACGTGCTTACATCCCTGATAGATTCCTATGTCTAGAGCCTGTAGAGGTGTTATAGTTCCCATTTGGGGTCAACTTGTAATGCCCTCCTCAGCCGATCAACTTGAATATAGCCATTTTCTTCCTCATTCCTTCATATTCAATCCTTGAACTTGCATTTAGGGGTTGGAAGATATCTTCACCATTTTTGGACTTCATCCACAAGCTTCACATCCTCTTCCAAGCATTCTAGCCAAACACTTTACAATTCATAGCAGCAATGTCAACACTCCACCACATTAATAGAGTAAGTGTGGAACAAAACACCATTGCAGCAGAGGCTTGAGTTCCTCTCATTTTCTCCCTGATTAGCCTTGAGTTCTCTTGGTGGAGGTGGTAAGCTTTCACTCCTCTACTTTATTTCTTGGTTGAGTAGCATAACACTATTTTGTAGTGCTTTAGTGCTCTTTACTTCATTTCTACTTCTCTATCTATCTATTTATCCGTGGAGGTGGGAACACCAAAATAGGGTCTGACTGAGGCATGCCCCTATACAGCCCCAACAATTTCTCTCTTCCTCTTGTGTGCAGGTTTTGAAGATATTTGTTTGGTGGAAGCTTCATCATCCACACAGTTGTAAGTATTCTTTCCTTTCTTCTTCTTATATTTATTAGTTTTACTTCACTTTATTTCATTTCTATCACTTTATCACATTCTATCATTTTGATATATTCTATAAGTTCTTAGTAATCATGTAGAAGTAGTCACTTAGCTATTTTTTGTGATAAACTTGGTCTCGGGTTCATACAAGATTCCAACATGCCTCTGAGATGCTAGCACACCACACTATCATCCACTTTTTGCATTGATGTCCTTTGTCTGAGAGCCTATTTATTTTTCCAGAGAACCTTTGTGACCTACTCTTTAGGATTCTAGAACTCTCACCACTGTTCCATTCAGGTAATATAGGGTAGTTCACCCCGTGAGGATCTCTGAATGAAGAGAACTTGTGAGTAGTGAACCCCCATATATCACATTTTGGTGAACCCAATGTGAAGAACAATGTTCTTCGAAAAACTAGGAATTTATTTACCCCTACTTGGTGGGGTCATAACTTTTGACTCGGTGCTCGAAATTCAGAACCGTTTGCACCATTGGAAAGGTCTCCTAGAGAACTTTCTCTATCTATAAAATGCAAGTTCCTTCAATAGTTTAATTTTAGGGACTGACGTAAGTTTCGACCCCAAATTCCGCTTTGGAGACCTCCGAAAATGCAATTTCTCTAGAACATAGAAAATATAAAAAAAATTGTAATGGATTTAACATCTTCTTTTATTATTTTTGTGTCTAACTTTGTTCAAAATGTTAATGATATTTCATTTAATGTATGTGATGGTAACTTAGCTCTACCCATGTCACTTGGTGTCTTTGATCCTTTTGATGAGATTTCTCCTACTTTAGAGGATATCTTGTCGCAAGAAGATGAAACCATTGACACCTTTCTTAATGTTACTTTACCTACTTTTCATTCCAATGCACTCTCTTCTAGAGATGATACATTTGAATCTCCTCTCCATTCCAATGCACTCTCTTCTAGAGATATTGCATTGGTGAATGATGAATCTCATCTTTGTTCTAATGCACCCTCTTCTAGAGAGGTTGCATTAGAAAATGATGAACCTCATTCCACATTTGATTCTCCCTAGATTGATGTTGAGAATGTTTCTTCAAATAGTTATTCCCCATTTGATCCTATTTGGATTGATGTTGAGAATATGTATTCAACTAATTGTTCTACTAGCTATGATGATTTGGTAATTGTAATCTATGTCTCTGCTACCCCTCAAAGGCCTAAGAGACCGATCATTTATGTAACTACAACTAGTCCTTCTCCTAAAAGAGTTTGTTCTATTGATGGTGTTCCATTTAATAGTAACTCTCCTATTATTCCCATGGCTCCCTTGTATAGAGCAGTAGCCCATACTTATGGGAATAGTACGAATATACAACCAAGACTTCTTCAAGCACCTAAACCTATGACTAAAGCACTTAGTGATTATGATCTTGATGAGCGACCTCAAGTTACTCTAGATAAGATCTCACTATGGGATTTGCTTCAGTCCAGTTTTGTTTATCAAGGTATGCTTTAGGAAGCCTTGCAAAATATCCTCTTGCATTCTTCTGCTAGGCTGACAGATGGTAATGTGTTGATGTTGTATATCTATGCGGATTCCCCAAATATTTCATTCCATCCACAAGAGCTTCCACCTCCAAAAGTACAAAAGCAAGTAGATCCTCTAATGATGATAGTTAATATTAATAAGATTGGCATTAGACATAGTCTCGTTGACACTGGTTCAGTGCTCAATGTGTGTAGTATTGATCTATTTCCTAAGATTAATATTGATTTTTCTTCTCTTAATGATTCTTTTGTCATTATTTGTGGGTTTGATAATGTTGTGCGACAAGCTCTAGGTACGATAGTATTATCCTTGCAGCTTGGACCCATTACCATACCTACCCTTGTATATATGATGGCAGAAAAGTTACCTTACAACATCCTTCTTGGTAGACCATGGATTCACACTATGGGTGTAGTCCCGTCTACCTTGCATAAATCTATTAAGTTCATTGCTAATAACTAAGTAGTCACAGTTAAAGATGACCCTGATGCTATGCACTTGTGTGAGATAGCACCTATTGGTTGAGCTTTAGTTTTACCTAATTTTATTCCTTTAGTGTCCTCCAGTGTGTTGATGTTTACTCTAGTAGTACCTACTACAAAGCGTACTCCTGAGATAAATGTCCTTGAAGAAGATCCCTCTAAAGCAAGGAGCCCTAAGTGTGCTCCTTCTACCTCTTCTCAAAACAAGGCATGTCTTGGTGACGATTGGGGTTCCCTAGACTTTATAGAATCCTTCATTGGAGAATACAAAGTTGACTTGATCCACTTAGACCTTCTGATAACATCACCCACACCCGCTATGAAAGATGATTACTCTTTTGCATCGCAAGATAAGGTGAATGCAAATTGTACATAATGTTCTTGGTGTTGATCCTCCTTCTGAGGAAGATGATCACACCTATGTTGACAAGGTTAATGTTGGTAGATCTATCAAGAAGGATGATGGGGATCCCATAGAAGAGTGTGATCCCCCTTGCCAAAATAATGCTCTCTACGGAGATCCTCCTTTTACTTCTACCTTTGTATCTTCTTCTTGCGAGCAATCAAACCTTTCTCCACGTGAGAAAGGGTTGCTTCTTGCTCCTCATTCTTTGTCTAAGCAAGAGCATATCTTGTTGTTGCGTCTAAAAGACCGCTTGATTACTCTTCCCTCTCCTACATGGAAGAAGTCTCATAAAAAAAAACATTCTTTCTGTGCATACCATTGAGTGCTTGGCCATTCTGCTAGTGAATGTAAAGCCTTGAAGGAAAAAATTCAACAACTTTGTGATTCAGGTGCCATCAAACTCCCATTTGATTGATCCACCTATCCTTTCTTTACTTGAAAAGTGATATCAAGGATCACCTCTATCCTGTTCTAAATATTTTGCATGGTTCTCCTCCCCTATATGCTGGGGATAGTGATAACTTATTTCAGAGATGTGAGTCCTTCTGATCACTCTCTCTTTCAAATGAAGGCTCCCTTGAGCGGACCCCTTTTCTCTTTTTAGGTTTTCCCAAGGGACCTCTTTGGAATATTTTATTTCAAACAAATTTTATGGCATCTAGCTTTGGGGTAGCCTGACTAGACCTCACCTTTCAAATAATGTGTCCCTTGAGTGGACCCCTCTTCTTACGCTTGGTTTCTGAGGGAGCCCTTTGAAAGTTTTTTGATCTACGAGATTGGCCTCTTTTAGACATGTTTTATCTATGGGTAGACATGTCGCCACTTTAAAATGTGTCCTATCTGAGGGTAGATGTATCAATGCTTTAGACATGTTTTATCTATAGGTAGACATGTCACCACTTTTAGATGCATCTTATATGTGGGTAGATGTATTGACACTTTATACATGTTCTATCTGTAGATAGACATGTCACCACTTTTAGATGTGTCCTATTTGTGGGTAGACGTATCGACACTTTTGACATGTTCTATCTATAGGTAGACATGTTGCCGCTTCTCGACTCTGTGGAGTCTACTTTCTTGTACTTTCTTTCATGTGAGAGTTGTTGAAGGACACCTTCCTTGCAGGTCTATAGGTTCATAAGGGGCTTTGTCAACTTCTTCCATGTGAGAGATCTTGGGGGATGCCTCTTTGTAGGTTTGTGGGTCTGTGAAGTGCTTACACTTTTACTCGGTGATACAGGTTTCCTCCTCAAGCAAGGATTGCTTTTATCACCTCTTTTGTAGTGCAGGTTCTACTCCTGAGCGGTTTTTTCTTTCACCACATTCTTTTTGGTGATACAGGTTTCCTCCTTGAGTGGGGTTTGCTTTTATCACCTCTTTTGTGGTGCAGGTTCTACTCCTGAGCGAGTTTTTCTTTCACCATGCACCTTGTTCATCTCTCTTCTCTTTTCTATATACCAGATCAAAGATATGCATCTTCTTCATCTTGAAAGTTCTTTTATGCATCATTTGGGGATGACACATAGTATTGAGACAACCTTCTACATCGAGGTCTTTTTACTTTGATGACTCAAATCCTTTAGCTTTTTAAATGCTAACATTGCTATCTATTGTAGGTTCTTCTTGTCTAATGTATTATCTGCTTCCTCAATGGTTTAGGTATACATTTCTAACCTTAATCTTTCTTGATCTACTTTACCAAGTACTCATTAGTGTTAGCGCTCACTAAAGTGGGGGAAAAATTTATAAGAGTGAATTTGCACCCCATCTGTAATTCCCCTTTTTTCCTTATCCACTTTAGAGAAACCAAGTTCAGAGGCTTAATTCCAACTAAGCCCGTTGTTTACATCACACTTGGTGCCTATTATGAGAGTCAGAGGTGTTTCTTTTGGGAACGCCCGTGTGGCGCTCAAATGTCCGCACAGCGTGCTTACTTCCCTTATAGATTCCTATGTCTAGAGCCTACAAAGGCATTACAATTCCCATTGGGGGTCAATTTGTAATGCCCTCCTTGGTTGAAAAACTTGAATAAGGCCATTTTGTTCCTCATTCATTCATATTAAATCCTTGAACTTGCATTTGGGGGTTGGAAGATATCTTCATCATTTGTAGACTTCATCCACAAGCTTCACATCCTCTTCAAGCATTCTATCCAAATGCTTTACACTTCATAGCAACAACATCAACACTCCACCATGTCAGTAGATCAAGTGTGGAACAAAATATCATTGTAGTAGAGGTTTGAGTTCCTCTCATTTTCTCCCCCATTAGCCTTGAGTGCTCTTGTTGGAGGTGGTAAGATTTCGCTCCTCTCCTCTATTACTTGGTTGAGTAGTATAACACTTTTTTGTAGTGCTTTAGTTCTCTTTACTTCATTTCTACTTCTCTATCTATTTTGTTTTCCATGGAAATGGGAACACCAAAATGAGGTCTAACTAAGGTAGGCCCCTATACAACCCCAAAAATTTCTCTCTTCCTCTTGTGTGCAAGTTTTGAAGACATTCATTTGGTGGAAGCTTCATCATCTACACAGTTGTAAGTATTCTTTCCTTTCTTCTTCTTACCTTTATTAGTTTTACTTCACTCTATTTCATTTCTATCACTTTATCACATTATATCATTTTCATATATTCTGTAAGTTCTTAGCAATCGGCTAGAATTAGTCACTTAGCTATTTTTTGTGATAAACTCAGTCTCTAGTCTGTATGAGATGCCAGTGCCCCTCTAAGACACTAGTGCACTGAGCTATCATCTTCTTTGTATGCTGACATCCTTTAGCCAAGATCCTATATTCCTTTCTAGAGAACCTTTGTGACCTACTCTTTCAGATTGTAGAATTCTCACCACTGTTCCATTGAGGTAACATAGGGCAGTTCACCCCATGAGGATCACTGAATGAAGAGAACTTGTGAGTAGTGAATCCCCCTATATCACAAAATGGTAATCTTAGACCTACAAGTTATGGGAAAAGTTTCAAGGAATGGAGATGGTAGGTTCTTGGGTGTGGTGGCACTCCCATTAGGAAACTAGACTAATCATTGTGCTAAGCCTGAAGTTGCTTACATCAACATCAAGTTAGCATTGGATAGGATTTTCTCAAAGTTATGGGTTTAGGGAGCCTCCTTCAATATAGGGAATCATTTAATTAGAAAATATAAGTTGATTTAGATAGTCGAACAACTCATTGTGGATTCAATCTTGATGTTGAGATCCTTTGATGAGACTCGTGTCATGCATATCTATAGGGAGGGTAATTCCCTTGCTATTTTTTTTAACAAATGAGGTTGTCAGCCTTAATAATTTCAAGGTGTGCGATGACTACTCTTCCCTTCTTGAGAAGGCCAACATTTCATTGAGAAATGATAGCTATCTTTGAGAGTTTGATTTGGGTTGATTAAGCAATTATCACCCTCTTAATTACCACACATAGTGTTAGTTATGTATTTCCTAATCTTCTGCTCATGTTTAATCATAAAAGTGTGATTCAACTCTTGTATCTATTAATGTTGATAATCAAAATAGGTGGTGATATTAGTAGGATTGAACCTCTAACTTGTGAGAGGTTGAAAAATAAGAATAAAATTTGGAGAATCTTGAGACACGGGGATTTTATTCCCTATTAGGAAAGGCTTCATGGCCATGACCCCAAAGCTTCTATGAAGTTTGTTCGGTAGTGACACAATAGATTTTTGAAGGTGAATGGTATGGAGTTTTTATCAATGAAGACTTTATTTCCTTTATTACGGGGTTGTTGATGGTTGGCCACATATTTTTTAAATAAAGAAAGAGCAATGATTATGCTATGGACCAATTTTTCAAGGAAAATGAATGAGTAAAACTAGTTAAGCTGCCCAAATGGGGGTATGAATGTGCTTCCCTAAAGCATATCTGGGCTAATGTGGCTGAAGTATTAATGCAGTATGTTACTCTTGATGGATGTTTTACTACTATCCTAGGGCACCATTTTAATTTTTTTAATGATTTTAGATATGGATTGCATATTTCTTTCTTATTTTTTCTCTTATCATCCTTGGAATTTTTAGTTTCTTCCCACTTAAAGAACTATAGGGCCCCTATTCTTCATGAAGGCCACATTTCGCTTATTATCGAGCATGTGAGAGCTCATACTCTAGCCAAGTCTCTTAAGGGAAAATAAAAAGCCACAAGTGGGTATTCCTTCTCATATGGCTCAGAGATGAGTTTTGATGGTGATGCTAATTGGAATGTGGATGGGGAAACTATTGTGGGGGTTTCCTCATCCCTAGTAGCCACCCCTTCCAAAGAAAGAAAAAGGGGGAATTTAAGAAAGAAGGGCCCCTCCAAAAATTTAGTTATACTAAAATCAAAATCCTGTGGGTCCCTATCTAATGGAGAAGACACTGAATAAAGCTTAGGTGGGTCTCAATCGAAGGAAAATGTTGGGCTTCATGGCCATGTTTCTTGTGATCCTAGTCATGAGGATGACAAGAAATCAGTTGAGGTTAGGGTTAATGTGGTTGAGGACACTCCATAGAGGGCTTCCAAAAGGATCACTAATTTGAGAAAAGTAGGGGTCGTAAGGTGGTAGGAAGGGTAAGATTGCTACTCTATAATAGGAAAAGGATGCAACAGATAATATTGTTGATATTGATGATTCCCTTGTTCGGTAGTCTTCTCCTCATTAGGAGGGTGTTGGAGATTTGGGCAATGAGGAGGCCTCAGATGAGAGGATTGTGCAATAGGATGATGGTGTAAATTCAAACATATGTAGGCTAGAGTAGCTAAAAGTTAATCATCTATCTAAGGATTTTTCTTATCTCAATGATGATAATACCTCCATCTTTGAGCTATTATATATGGAT
The DNA here is from genome assembly GCA_007258455.2 of Sequoia sempervirens. NCBI lineage: Eukaryota > Viridiplantae > Streptophyta > Pinopsida > Cupressales > Cupressaceae > Sequoia > Sequoia sempervirens. The sequence goes on along the minus strand of VDFB02318088.1, from coordinate 40,512 downwards.
CGATTGTCTATGACATGCACCTTTAAACATGCTAAATGGGTGTTGTAAGAATTCAACAATGTGAATATTAAGACTAAAGGATTGAAGGAGAACATGCCAAACCAGCTAAAGGGGTCTTTTTTGAACCTTCTTATTAACAGGCTGGTGGATTTAGAGTGTTCATTTTTTGAGTTCAAAGCCCAATGTGAAAATTTCCTTCATGAAATGGAGGAAAGCATTAAGGAAATGCATAGTATATCAAGAAATTACTATAGGTTTGTCATAGTTGTGTTAAAAATAATGCAGTCTCTAAAGGTTCCATTTGGTAAGATTAGTTAGCTTAGGGAGGATCACTTGTACTTAACAAACATGATTGAGAAGGAGTAGACCTTGAAAGGAAAGGGGAAGAATATTGTGAAAGAAGAGGCCAAAGCCTTGAGTACTAGAACAAGGGGGAACCTTAGGAAGATTTTTGACGAAGAACAACAAGAATTAATGGATATGGTTAACCTACACATCAATTAGGATATTGAGGTGGCTAACAGCTTGGAAAATATGAAATATTTTGTGTTTTTATTGTTTTTGTGTCTTTGTATATCTGTTGTTGGGTGACAACTTTTTGGTTGTCAGTTTTATTTTGGTTGTTGCTAATGCTTTATTTTGTTTATCTCTTTTAGCAACATTTTGTTCTATGTGATGTAAATAATTTTGGGTCCTTTCAAAACCTATTTTTCCCATATAATCAAAACATAACCTACCCCTAGAAAAAAGTTAAATCTACTCTCTCGATTAATGTTTTTTTTTCAAAGTAGTCTACCCCTCCCTCTCAAAAAGAAAAATCTTGACAAACCATACTAGTTCAAAATGAAAGGTATTTGGCTCTTTAGAGAAGATAGTGCATAAGGATGTTGTGATTGAAATTATGGATGAGGAAGACATGGGTAAACTCAGAGACTTGAGCAGTGGAAAGGGTGAGAGTAGGTTGGCTAGAATGGAAAAAGTGGGGAAATATAATAAAAATCAGGACTTTAAAGGGAAAAAGATCGATTTTGATGAGGAAGGTGTTGAATCTTTAGACAAAGAATATTTTCTTGTGTTTGAGGAGAACTATGATACTAGCCAAAAAGAGATTGAATCGGTTATTTCAAATGGCATCAAGGAATATAATATAACTAAGGATGAGGAGGGGGAAGACACTAATTATAAAAATGATTTTAATATTACCATAGAGGAAGATGAGGAAGGAATGGACCCTTAACATAAGGAGGATAATGCTAATAAACATACAAATACAATAAGCTTAGAGGATGAGGAGCACTTGAGGCATGACCTCCTCCAAATGTTTATGCACCAGATTGAGTATTTATAGGAGAGGGTTAAATGGATTGATTCAAATATTGAAATTAATTTACTTAAAGATAAGATATCCATGCTTGATAATGCAATGAGTTGCATTATCCCTATCACTTATGTGATAATGAACCATACCATCTTTGATACTGTTATTGGATAGTCTAAGGTCAGAAAACTAAAATGTAAGAGGGAGAAGAATCCAGATGAAGACACTCCAAGGATGCCCTTGAATATGTAGAGGATACTTAGAAGAGAAACCTAGACCTTCTTAAGAAAGAATGGGACCTTATCAATAGTCCTAAGGATTACTTCTCTCTATTAGAAATATTTCCTTCTTTTTTCTTTTTTTCTCTTGGACCTACATGTTTGTAGCTATGAGGCATGCATACCATTTTGGTTTTAGTTTCTATAGCAGTCTACCTTCTATTTTATGTTGTTCTCTAGTTGGCCTATAGGTCTATCTCTGCTTAGATTGGTAGGCCAATAAGACTTATGTATTTCTTTTCTTTCTCTAGTGGGTCTATAGGACTTGGTTTTTTCCTTTTGTTTTGTTTGGGATTAGGGTCCTCACCTTGCTTATCTAATAAAAAACATTATATATATTTTTTATAGTAATATTAAATATAAAAGATTTAAATTTTATGGCATTGTTGATCTTCTAGTTTGATGAATATCTTTTGGATATTAGATTGTGTAGAGGAGGGGGACTCCCTACTCATGACTCTCTTTATTCTCAAGAGAGTCCTAGGGAATGCACAGCCTTAAAATATCTCATACTACCTCAAGGAATAGAGTGGGAGTTGTAGAATAAAAAAGAGTAGGTCATAGGCATCGTTTGAACAAACTAACAAATTTTTAGCCAACGAAAAAGTTGCAAGGTACAGATACCAATGCAACACACTAGAGTCCTAGAGTCATTTTAGTGATGTGTATGGACTAAAAACTAAGAATATTTTAGAAAAGAAAAAATTTAATACTAATAGTCTCATTACTAAGAACTTCTAGAATGTGGGAAAATAACAAAATATAACAGAATTGAAGTAGAGTGAAATAAATTACATTAAATATAGGTGATAAAGTGAGAGAATGAGAGGACGATAATTCTCACAACCCAAGAAATGAAGCCTCTGGAAAGTAAATATCTTCAATTTACCTGTACACATAAGATCAAGGAAAAATATTGGAGTTGTTTAAGGGTTTTCCTTAGTCAAACCCCCATTTTGGTGTTCCCACCTCCATGGATAGCTAGATAGATAGAGAGAAATAATAAGTAGAAATGAAATGAACACAAGAGTGATAAAATAAATCCTCGCTCAAGGAGGAGAACTTGTATCACAAAGTAGAGATGCAATAGATGGGGGATGTGAGAAATATTAAGATGCTCAAAGATACAAGGAACAAGATAGATATCACATTCAAGGCTTGAGGAAGCCAAGGAGAGAGGCAAAGCTGCGAGAGTTAAGAGAGTTACAAAGAGTGTTGTGAGAGCTTTTGAAAGTGTTGTTGTAGCAAGTTATAAAGAGTTGTGAAAGAAATATAGCAAGAGCAAGACAAGAGAATATCCAACAGAGGGGAGAAGAAGAATCTATAGTTCCTTAAATGAATTCAAAGAATGGATTTAAATAGGCAAGAGGAGGGAAAAAAAGCTTCTTGAGCTATTACAAGGCATCTAGGGTTGTTACCATCGAGAAAAGCAGCTAACAAGTGGAAAGGCACTCAAAAATGGTCATTTGAATGTCAAAATGTCATAGGACACTAGTGTGGTATGTGGACATCCATGTGACATGCTAGTGTCCAGAAGAATCATGCTACTAAATGATGAGAACGAGAAAAGCACAAGGTTTGACACAAAGTTGACATGTAAAGGTAACTACTAAAATGGGGTCCTAAGCATCCCAAGAAAGGAAAAAAGGCTTATGTAGGGGTTAAAATGAGCCTACACAAATTCTAAGGGAATGAAGACTAAAGCAGATACAAAGATGTATATGAAATTAAAAGGGGTGTAATTTTATGACATTACAGATTGGTAATTTAAATTCGATCATCATAAACATAAATTTTATTAATATGATTAAAAAGATCAATTGTATGGTTTAAGAAGGTATATGGACTACCTAATTATTATTTTTAATATATAAATTTTGTATGCTACTTTGGTTAAGGGTAATGAATTCTTTTAAATGGCACATTTGGTTCTTAAAATGTTATAATTGTCTCTACAAATATCCTGAAAAATAATTTTAAATTGAATACTATAATCAAGACCCATTTTACCAAATTTTGATGATTTTTTTTTTTTTTTTTTTCATATAAGCCTTATTAATAACAAAAAATAACAAAACATAATATTTACAAGTATTGTTAAAAATATTGATAGAACTCTAATATATTATTATAAAATCTAGATGTAAAATATTTTTAAAAATTACAAATTTAACTAACATTAACTATAGTATTTGAAAAAAAAGTACTTAAAATATCTTATGTTGACTTGTTACTAGGTTAAGAAAATTTAACATTGACCAAATAAATTTGAAACAAATTTTTTTTTGTTTAAAATGAGATTATCATGAATAAAGTTATTTCCTTTCGTACTTAAACGAGATTATTAATATTTGTGTTTTTAATTAAATTATTGAAAACAAATTTGTAATGAAACATTGTGATTTATTTATGTAGAAAAGTATTATATCAAAACTATGCATACAAATAATCAACATCTTTCAATAAATATTTTTAAAATAAATTGATCATATAATTTTTTTAAATTATCAATTGAATAAAACTAAATGACTCACAAAAACCTACATTACATCAAATATTACTTTAAAAAGAAATTCACTTTAAACTTAAACATGTTTAATAAGAAACATATTTCACTCCAAACATCAACCTGAATACTTCACTATAAGAAAGTTGAAACTGTGGTATAACCTCTCTCAAGATATGAATATTCAAACACAATATATAGAATCTTACTTTGAAAAGAAATTCACTTTTAAATTATATATTTTTAGTGAGAAACATGTTTTTCCCTTCAAAATCAAGTCAAACGCTTAACAAATAGGAAGTTGAAATTGTCATATAGCCTCTCTCAAGAAATCAATATTCAGACACAATACATCAAATCTTACTTTGAAAATAAATTCACTTTAAAAAATGTACACTTTTAACAAGATACATATTATTCACTCGAAACATCAAAAGCAGCGCTTAAAGAAAAGAAGCTGAAACTGTGGGATATCCTCTCTCAACATATGAATATTCAGACAGAAAACATCAAACCCAACACCTAACAAAAAAAAGTTAATACTGTGGGATAGCCTCTCAACATATCAATATTTAGACAGAAAACATCAAACCCAACGTGACCGACCTAAGGCATATAGGTCGATCGCGAAGCGCAGGCCGGTTGCGAAGAAGTTGAAACTGTGAGATAGCCTCTCTCAACATATAAATATTCAGATGGAAAGAATATTCTAGTTATATTCAGATTAAATACTATTCCAGTTTATCAACCTTGAAACTGGGATAGAGTCTCTACAAACATTTAAACAATTAAGGTTCAAATCCAGTTGGATATAAAGCTTCAGAAACTAAGACAGAGATAGCATTTTCACTGTTTGTTCTGATTTAATTTGTAAAATAGAATGGTTTAGATCCTTGTCAGATGAATATTTGAAAATCCTCAGTACACCTTATTTTAGCGACGTTATCATCGAAACATCATGATTCATGTACATTTTGACGGGCATGGTGGAAAGAATTTACAGATATCCTGGAAGGTAACGTGAATTGATCAATAAAATTCCTGATATGTTAATTGACCCAATCAGATTCCTCAATGTTATTATTTTCATATAGGACAAAGACCTCAATGTGCAGAAAAGGTTTCGTCCAAATAAATTCTGTATTTAATTGATTCCAAGCACTTGGAAATTGGTTGGTACTGTACAAGCGTGTGGAAGAAGAGGTTGGCTCCAACAAATGATAGTAATGCATGTCTATTTATAAGTATTTTATATTAATGTCTTTTGTAATGAAAAGCAATAAAATGACTATTAATTTAGGAACGTGATTAGAAGCAATTTATTGTTTAGAATTTTGAGATAAGATTGTAAATTTAAATAGAATAACTAGAATTTTTAAAACAGGAGGATAAAAGGCGTTGGGATTATTTGGCTTTAGATATAGCATGATACCATTGAATTGGGAATCTTTTTTCTCATATTAATTTTGGTAATGGTTTCAACTTTGTTTCGATTCAGGCTGAAATCATGATGTAGAATTGAATTAGATTGATTTTAAGGTATTAAAAAAAAATTGTGAAGATAATGTAAAATTGATTTAACAAGTTTGATGTTAATAAATATTTTTGAAGATTTTTTTTAAGAAAATGTTTTCTTTTGAGTTCAGTATTTACGTGCTCAATGTAATAGGTTTTGAACAAAAATTGTATACAATAAGCAGTTATTTAATAGATTTATATTAAAGTGAATATCCAAGTATGCTTATTGAATAATACAAGAAGTAATCAATTCTTGCACTAGATAGATCTCCTTGATTCCATGTTTTATTCCTAAATATCATGATGACTTTAGGGCTTTATCTTTTCCTATATCATTCTAGAATATACTTAAAAAATTTACAATTGAAATTTGTACATAACAACTAATATCAACAAGATGGATTGGACTTTAGTTTGACATAAAAACTACTTAAGTTTTAGTGTATGCTTTAGTTGTTGGGCGTTTCACTTCTCATGATCCCCTTCATTTCCCTTTATGACTATTTTGTAATTGGTACTAGCCCTTCCAGTCTTAATATAATCGAAACAAGATGGATTGAACTCAATTTAAGCATTGAATTTTAGAAAGGTTGGACTAAATTGTACTCATCAATTTAAAACTATGTGGGTGAATAACTAAATTATAGAATGAGACCGATCCCTACGAATTTATGAAAGTATGATTAGTTTAAGTTGAGGGAATGTCTCAACTCTTTGTGTGAAAAAATGTCTCATATAAATGGCACTAAATAGAATTAGACTTGATTAAATTAAGTCCAAAATGAAAAAATAAAAGTTCAAGAACTTATATAATTGGAGAATTATATCAAGAAGATGCCTATGACAATTTTGATTTATCATCTACATTTTAAATTAATTTTTAATGTACATTTATCATTTGTGAATAGCACTTGTGCTCAAAGAGAAAATTGATAAATTTTAAACACAAAAATAAAAATAAATAAAATAACTCTTTTCATATAACTAGACTAAGATAACAATGCAATTAGTTTTAATCTAAAACAATGGCTAAATATAAACATAATTTCTCATAATACAGAGCATCAAAATAGCTTTGCAAGTACTTTATTGTGAGTTGTACATTATGATGAATAAGGATTTTTATGAGTTATACATTATGACATGCTATCTTGTTAATTTTGTAACTTTAAAATTAAAATTTATAATCATGTTTATAGACTAGAGCCGAAATCTATAGAAATAAGTTAATTTTTGAAGGTTTATCTTCTGTAATAAAAAAATCCTTGAACCTATTTAAAGGTAAATTAAATAAAACTATAAGACATCAATTACATTTGTAATATACTTAGTTTGTATAAATATAATTAGTATTTTAGTAACATATTGATGCTATTTATAGTCCAATGTTGTGTAATTATCATTTTTAAGTGATAATGTGATGAATTTAATTAAAGATGTTTAATGGATTTTAGATGCTACAAGTGAATTAGTTTTTGTGTTTATGTACACAATTTTATTCTGAAAATCTTACATTTTTAATGCTCAAGTCAACAATTAATGGCTAGTAGAAGGAAAGACGGCTTTGGCCAATTTTAAAATTTAAATTTAGAAGCTCATGAATAATTGTTTTGGTGTAGATCTAAGCCTAGTTCAAATTTGCACTCATGGAACTAACCTAGCTTCTATGGAACTAGTTTAGATTGATGGTTGAATGATATACATAGTGAATTTAGATCTTTGAGATGAACATAAATAAATGTATTCAAGGCTCTAGATAATTTATAAAAAAATTATTCTAGATAATTTATAAAAAAATTATTCTAGATAATTTATAAAAAATTTATTCAAGAATAATTTCACTTGTACACTATTCAGTGCATTTCAAAAAAGCATGTCAAAGTGGATAAAAAATGGAGGGGAAAGATGCAAGATATGCACCCTCGATCCTTATATTTTTCCTTTATTTTAATGTGTCATGTGAATTACTATCTAAACATTTACAAATTTGAATAGAATTTATGGTGATAGATAATTTCTCATTAAGTGTCCAATGATTCGTAATGTCTCTTAGATTGAAGTCTTAGATGGAGATGGTTATAATTTTAGTGTTCATCCATGAATGTTTATTTATAAGCTTAATCATCATATATATTTTCATTAACCCATAATGTATTTATTATTCTTAAAATGGGCCTTATAATTTTATTTTGAATATGATCCATCACATTTTCTTTTCATTAATTTAGTATTTATGGTTTCCACTTGAATCATAAAATAACTATTAGATAATAGAAAACAAGTTTTAATTAGTTCATAAAGAAATAATTAAGAATCAAGTATTTTTAAGTGCAATCCACAACACCAAAAAAATTAAATTTGAAATTGTGTTACAATAAATTTTATGGAATGAATATACATACAAGTATATTAATTAAAATTTATGTGAATGTTTATACTCATTAAGTAAAAAATTATCCATAAACATCATCGAAATATCCAAGGGGCTAAGCTTAATTGGTTAAAGAATTGAGTTCTCATTGTGGAGACCCAAGTTCAAATTCGAAAGAGACATCTAATATGGAATTTTAAGTTGTGACTCATGATATTCCATAGTTGGCTTCTAATGTGGATGTGTTTTGTAAATAAGTGAATTTGAAAGTTTTTACTGTTGGTCTTCCATAAGTGGTTTCTAAATAAGTAAACTTCAAAGTTGTAACTCTTGGTCTTCAATAGGAGTTGATATTAGTCTCATGGTTGTGTTTATAAGAGTTTGTATTGATATAATGTTGATGCTCGTATGAATGGAATATTTACAAATGATTATCAATATAAAAAAAACAATGTGAAACCCTAATATATTTACTAATTTCTAAAAGAGAAAGTAATTATGCTAATATTTTAAAACATAAATGCTACAATATAATGACTATTTATATGACTTGCTTTCTCATTCTCTATAACTTCTAAATGCATTCCATATAAAATGGGTTACTAGAATCCATTCCATTTTATCTTCAAGTATTAATAATTTTTATATGAAAAAAATCAAAAACCCAAGCATCTAAAGAATTAGGTGAGTCTATATATAACTCCTAACAATTATAAAATAAACTATCCCTACCATGTTAATAAGGCCAAAAACCCTATAAAATTGAATATAAATTAATACACTTAATCTAAATTATAGAAAACAAACACAATACCAACTCATACCAACCGATCGAGTGAGAAATACACAGCACCAACCAATTGAATCTAATCTAAAAAAGATTCCATTTACTCTTATATATATAAGAACCTTGAAGCATTAACATGCGCCGATTGAGATCAAATCCTTATTTTGTTCCCACTAAAAGCCCAAAATATTTATATGGTTTACAGTGAAAAGCTTTTCCACTGAATCCCAGAGTTCCGGGGTCAATAACCGGCTCGTTACCTTCGTTGGTATCTATACGAAGGAAAAGGACAACGACGTCTGACAGTATTTCTTCGGGAAAGGTAGATCTTTTGTCGTGACTCTGTTGGTACGAAATTGGGATATATCAAGGGAAGTGGAATCTGACAACTTGTTGCGGGAAGCGTAAAATATCTTTCTCGCGCAGTCCGTTGGAAAGATGGCTGATAATTCCAAGCCTTCTTCACATGTATTATCGTCTTCGAATGAATCTCTAGTGCAGTACCATGGATTTTGGTGCCACGAGATTTTCTTGCAAGGAAGTGAAGCTATGCGGACAGAGTTTGAAGCCCACCCAGACGACATAATACTGGTTTCGTCTTTCAAGACAGGTACAACCTGGATTAAAGCTCTTGTCTACGCCATGCTTACCTGCAAAGATTACGACTTAAATGACCCCGCTTATCCTCTCAATCGAGCAAGCCCTCATGAACTTGTTCCCAACTTAGAAATACAGCTTTATGGCCCCTTCTCCAATTTAAGCCCAGAATCTATGTCTCTGTCTCCCCGTGTATTTCACACACATATTCCATATCATGAATTGCCCGACTCCATTAAATCGTCAGGATGCAAAATTGTTTATCTCGCCCGAAATCCCAAGGACACTTTTCTTTCACTGTGGGAAATGGTCGTCAACAAATTAAACAACAAGAACGCCTATGTGTCCAAGGAAGATGCACTCGAGAGTTTTTGCATGGGAATCTACCACAGCGGCCCCTTTGCTGATCACGTAACCTCTTATTGGCGTGAGAGAAGGAAGAGAAACATTCTGTGCCTTACTTACGAAGATCTTAAGGCAGATCCCGTTGCTTCTATCAAATTGGTGAGTGATTTTATTGGGTCTTGGTGGGTTAAGGAGGAGGATATGAGGAACATTGCTCGCAAGTGCAGTTTCAAGTCTCTTTCTCAAATGGAGGCCAACAAAAATGGAGAACTCAACCTGCGTGGACTTCGTCTAAGAACTGACAGCTTCTTCAGAGAAGGAAAAGTCGGTGGCTGGAAGAAGTTCCTCACAGCCGAGATGAATGCGAAGATGGATAAGATGATTGAAGAAAAACTTTCTGCTGTGGCAGACTTAGGCCTGCGATTTAAATATGAGCTACCAGATGGAGATGGCGAATTGGATGAGCAATCTAAGGAGATGGAAGAAATCAAACTGTGGGGACGCTGTTCTTTAGTGGGGGATTTGAATGTCTAGGTAACAGTATATTAGGTTAATGAGATTCATTCTCTGCTATCAGGAAGTATTAGTCTTCCTTTACTTTTCCTTTATTGCAAATTAAAGGCCAGTCTTATCTGGCCAATGGTTTCCAAAGTCTATCTTTTTTCAAATAAAATGTTTTTTTTGAGGGATTGGTGAGATTTATCTCTGTATGCAAAAGGTCCCAGGTTCAAATTAGGTTTGATGGTTATGTTCAGCTCAAAAAATATTCCTCTGTATGAAAGTTCAGAGTGTGGTATGTCCTGCAACAATTTTTAAGTAATCAAGGTTCGACAACGGTTAGTGCTTTTCAAGTAGAAGGTATTTCCTGGTTATGGTCAGGTCAGATAAACAATCGACTGAATCGACTTTGGGACCATGGTATAGGCTAGGCCAAGATTTAAACAAGCCAGATTCAAATCTTTCTGGAAATATATCTCCAGATAGATATCAAATTTCACTATGTGCTTAGTATACTATATAAACTCAAAGTGTTAAATCCTTTGAGGATTTAAATCTATAAATCCTTACTGCAGGTCATGTTATTTAATGTATCATCCAACATATTGATCTGGGGAAGCTGACCTGCTAGCAATGTAACAAGAGTTGTCTGTAAAACTTTCTAGTGTGTTAATTGACAGAACTAGATTGAACGATATAATTGACATTCAGATATGACAAAGATATGAATGTGCGGAAATGACTCGCTCCAGATCAATTTTCAATTTAATGGATTGCAGCCAGTGGGAAATTAGTTGGCACTATAGAAGCGTGTTTAACAAAAAGTTGACATAGTCAGTGATAGTTATTTATGTCTATTATTAGTAATTTTTATTAATGCCGCTTTTAAGAAGATGCTGATTTCACAATTTTGGTTTGTCGTCTTATTTGCGAATCAAGTTTTCATGTCCATGACATCATTTACGAATGGCACTAGTGCTGCAAGAGAAAATGGTTAATTTTGTTTTATCCCATAAATAAATGTATTACTACCTTGTATTGTTAATTGAAATTCAGAGTTTTTTTTTCTTAGTTGTTTTAGTAAAATTTTAGTAATTGTTTGTTGGCTTACATATATAAACACTTGAGGGAGATAACAACCAGTTGAGAAGGCTCAAATCAAGGAAAGAGGTAATTAAGAGGAAAGGAACTGGCAGTCTAATACGGCCGCGTGGTCAAAAGGGAGATAAGTGGAGAGTTTAAACAAGAACAGAACTCCTGTATATAGGTACGGGAAGTTTAATAATGTGAGCTTTTAACCCGATTTTTCTCCACATTTGCTCTATTCTCTGCCACCACACACAGTCAATAGAGATTTCCTTGTTGATTTGCGCCATAACATAAGTAGGGGAAAATATATAAATGGGAAGCCATCCATTAGAGAGACATGAAATATCAATCCATCATTGCCAGAAAAAGGGAATTCAGTGAAGAATTCGTTTGGAGACCATTGTTGGATCGTTGGTCTATAAAGTTGGAGAGGGGGATCGCTCAGGAGAATCTGAATGGCAGAGAAATGCAAGGCGCCATTGGCACATGAAGAGTAAGCATTGTGAGGAGGACGGTAGGAAGATCAGACGATCTCCATTTGTATTGCACAGGTGAGTCAAACTTCTTACTGGATCGGCGTGTTGATTTCTGTAGGTTACTGTCTGTTTGATAGCATTAGAATAAAGTAGAAACTCGGCCAAGTTTCTTGGCGTAAGCAGGGAGGACTCTAGTAAAGTTTGTGAATTAGATCTAAGAATCATTTGTTTGAAGCTTCAAAATATTTTCATCTAAACCATTCCGGGTATCTCCTGCAAGCATCACTCTCCCTAAGACTATATCTCTTTGAAGCATTCTATCAAATTATTTGCTTGCCATTTCTATGCTTTACCATTTGTATGCATGTTTATCACTGTGTAAATTGTTGTACCTGTCGATTGCTTTTGTAGGAAAGTTTCTTAAGGCATCTTCAACAAATCTCTTTCGTGTATGTCCTGTAGATCTGAAAACCAATTTTCTTTCAGGCACGCTGCCAAAACATTCATGTTTTTGCATGCATGTTTACTAGAGTGGATGCAACTACAGTATCTTACCAACTCTTGTATCCTTTATACTGTGATTGATGTCCATGTTTGATTCCTCAAGAAAAAAAATCTCCTTTGCCACAGGCTTTGGCGATACTGACAAAACTTGTAGAATCTGAATTTACAAACAGATTCTACAGTTCTATGAAACATGATAGAGAACTGGTGCACATTCAGATCTCAATTTCTTTTCCTTAAAAGCACCCCTAAAGTTTGATTTTGAATATCTTCCATTTTAATATTTTTTCATTTGTGATTTCAACTTGAATCATAAAAAAATCATTAGGAAACAAGATTTTAATAAATAAAATTTCTAATATAAAATAATGAAAGTTAAAATTGTGATGTAGTAAATTTGGTAGAGCGAATATGTGTAAAAATTGATTTCTAAAAATTTATGTGTTTATAATCTCATTAAATAAAAAATTATTTACTATCATTGTCAAAATCTGTTATCATATGGAACTAATTTCAAAAGGGAAATGTGTTGTGCTAATATATGAAAACATAAACACTAAAATATAATGACTATTCTATTATTTACTTTCTCATTCTTTATAACTTCTAAATGCATTCTATGAAAAACAGATTACTAGAATCAATTCCAACTTCTTTTAAGAAATTAGAAATCCAATATATAACTCCTTCTACCTATTAATTAACTAAATGATAAATTAAACTATATCTATCACATTAATGAAAACCAAAACCCCTAAAAATTTAAATATAAATATTACATATACAAACACTCTAAATTCTAGGGAAACAACACTCAATACCAACCGATTAATCTAAACAATACAGTGACAAATACACAGCACCAACCAATTAATCTAATCTAAAATAATTACATTTCGATAAGACATATAGAAATAATAGTAAAAAATATTTATATGTTTTACAGTGAAAAGCTTTTTCATTGAATTCCAAGTTCCGGGGACAATACCCGGAGCGGCACGGCAGAAAAGACAGGCTAGTTATCATCGTTCGTATATGTGCAGGGAAAAAGAAAACGATTTCCGATAATCTTTCTTCGGGAAACGTTTTGTCGTTCGCTCTGTTGCAAATATGGCCAATAATTCCAAGCCTCCTTCAGATGTATTATCTTCTTCGGATGACTCTGTAGTGCAATACCATGGATTTTGGTGCCACAAGAGTTTCTTGCAAGGGAGCGAAACAATGCGGACAGAGTTTGAAGCCCGCCCAGACGACATAATATTGGCTTCGTCTCTCAAGACAGGTACTACCTGGATTAAAGCTCTTGTCTACGCCGTTCTTACCTGCAAAGACTACGACCTAAACGACCCAGCTTATCCTCTCAATCGAACAAGCCCTCATGAACTTGTTCCCAACTTAGAATTGCAGCTATATGGACCTTTTTCCAGTTTAAGCCCAGAATTTCTCTCTCTGTCTCCCCGTGTATTTCACACACACGTTCCATATCAAGCATTGCCCGATTCCATTAAATCCTCAGGCTGCAAAATTATTTATCTCGCCCGCAATCCCAAGGACACTTTCGTTTCATTGTGGGAAATGGTCGTCAACAAATTAAACAACAAGAACGCCTATGTGTCCAAAGAAGAAGCGCTAGAGAGTTTTTGCAGGGGAATTTACCACACTGGCCCCTTTGCTGATCACGTAACCTCTTACTGGCGTGAGAAAAGTAAGGGAAACATTCTGTGCCTTACTTACGAAGATCTTAAGGCAGATTCCGTGGCTTCTGTTAAAGTTTTGAGTGATTTTATTGGGTCTTCGTGGGTTAAGGAGGAAGATATGAGGAAAATTGTTCACAAGTGCGGTTTCAAGTCTCTTTCTCAGATGGAGGCCAACAAAAATGGAGATCTCAACCTACGTGAACTTCGTCTAAGAACTGACAGCTTCTTCAGGGAAGGAAAAGTCGGTGGTTGGAAGAAGTTCCTCACAGCCGAGATGAATGCAAAGATGGATAAGATGATTGAAGAGAAACTCTCTGTTGTGGCGGACTTAGGCCTGCAATTTAAATACGAGTTACCGGATGGAGATGGTGAATTGGATGAACAATCTAAGGAGACGGAAGAAATCAAACTGTAGGGATTTCAATGCCCAGATCAACAGTTTATAAGGTTAATGGGATTCATCCTTTGCTATCAGAGAATAATATTTATTTACTTTTCATTTATTGCGAAGTAAAGACCAGTTTTACCTGGCAAATGGTTTCTAGATTTTACCTTTTCGTAAATAAAATGAATATTTTTATGGATTGTTAAGGTCCGAGGTTCAAATTAGCTTCGAAGATTATGCCCCGCTCAAATAACGTTCCACTATATGCACGTTCAGAGTGTGATATAGCCTGTAACAAATTTTAAACAGTCTAGGTTCGAACGCAGTTAGTGCTTTTTAAATAGAAGGTATTTGCTGGTTATGCTCAGCTCAAATAATATTGGACTGTATGGACTTTTGAGACAAGAGTATAGACTATCCCAAGATTTGAACAACCAAGATTCAAATCTGGATGGAAATAAAACTCCAGATACATGTAGCATTTTCACGATGTTTTCAGTTCACTTTGTAAATTCAATGGCTTAAGTCATTTGAAGATTTAAGTCAACAAATCCTTACTACACGTCAAGTTATTTACTGTGCCATTTAACAGACGATCTGACGAAACTGACTCACTACCAATTTAACAAGAGTTGTCTGTAAAAGTTTATGCTTTGTTAATTGATCGAATTAAATTGCTCGATATTATAAACATTCGTATATGACCGATCTGAATGTGCAGAAACGACTTGTTCCAGCTAAAACTTCTATTTAATTAATTGCAGCGAGTTAGAAATGAGTTGGCACTATACATGCGAACTAAACAAAAGGCTGACTCACTCTGATTTTTATGCATCTCTATTGTTAATATTTTTTATTAATGCCGTCTCTTAGAAGATGCTGCTTTCCCAATTTTGGTTTGTCGGCTTCTCTGCGAATCAAGTTTACATATCCACGGCATCATTTATGAATGACGCTACTGCTACAAGAGAAACTCCACCTGCAACACTAGTGGAATTTCAGTGGTACAAGTAGTCGAGTTGGCTTGGGTCATGGGTTTGCTCTTCGTTGGTTTTGGGTCAACTTTCCACTCAGGTTTACCCGGTTGGGACTGGCTTGCCAGCTGTTGGGTCCCTCTACAGGGGACTAGTCTCGCTCCGGCTCGCCCCAGGTACCCAAATACGGACTATTGGGCGGGGTTGCAAGGATACCCGTTTTGTTAACAAAAAAAACACTTGTAGAATTTAAGCTCCATTAATGAATTTAAAATCATTATTTTCAATCTTTTTGTTCTAAATTTATTTTGAATTTAATATTAATATTATAATATAACTACTCTTTCTTAGCTGTCAATGGTTTGGATTGTTTTGTTAGATATATTTTAATTACTAGAGATGATTAGTTAATATCTTGTACTCTTATAAACTCATTTGTTTAGCTTATTTTTTAATAAATTCAGTCATTAATTTGCTACTTGCATATATAAATATTTTGTTTAGATCAACTAAAATCTTGTAAGATTGTTTCTTATAATTCGATAATCTCATTATCATCAATTAAAAAAGAATTGTGGATTTTGCAACAATATTCTTATTGTATATCAAGTAAATGTGATCATCTAAGCATTCTTATTCTTACTTCAAATGTCCTTGGTTATGGTACATCAATAAAAAGGGTAGATATCAAATAAGAAGTTCAAATTCCTCCATGTTAATGTGATAGTTCCCATGAAATTATTTTCAACACCACCCATCTCAAATATGGACACACTCACATGCACATAGGTCATCCAATGTCAAGTTGAAGTGAAAATTGTATGCCAAGGACTAACTCATGGCACAATCTCATCCATGTGTATAGTAATTTAATCATTAAGCAAGTTTTTATGGTAATATAGGTGTTGATCAAATAAAATAATCCATGTCCTATTATCTTCTAGCAAAAGATAAAAACATATTTCTTAGAGACTCATAAAATTACACAAAAAGTTTCCAAAAAAAACTATAAGTAAAGTTCAAAGTGTAAAAACATGCCCAAAAATCATTACAAAATAAACTAACAATTGTTGAAGATAATACTAAATAGAGTGAAATAATTATATTGATATATTTTTTATATCATTTACTGCAGAAAAAAAGCTAATTGGATGGAATGCAATAAAAAAAATTGATATATATAATATTTTACCATAGTCATGTTGTAAATTATTGGATGGAATGTGATAAAAATTTAGATCAATCTAATCTTCTTTAGCAAGTTCACTCTATTTATTACATTTTTTTGCAATTATGTTAAATGGCATGGTAAATAAAATGAAAATCTAAATGGATGGAATGTAATAAAAAGATAGATTAATATAATAATTTTTCCATAGTAATGTTACTTATAATGCCATTTAGTGCACTTATCAACCTCATTGATACATTTTCTATTTCTTTCTAAAATATTTGAAGTGAGGAAATCATTTGTCACTGTAGTTGTGAATGTTCATCAAATTTTACATCTCTACTAATAATTTTTTTTTTTTTAGCAAATCATATAATCTGTAAACAAACACTCATGACTCTTTGGTTCTAACCTTTTCTTATTTTTTTCTTAGATTGGGTCTAAGAGATACACCCAAATACTTTAAAATAACAAAATTTTGAGGCATTATTTCACTCCATGCTTCTTCAACAATGACATTTATGAGGGCTTCAATAGGGATTTCATTCAAAATATATGCATCACAAGAGACAACCAAATCATAAATTTATTATGTAAACTTTTAAAGTGCAACATACAACAAGTTATTTCTAAAAGAGTTTTATTCAACTATTCAACCACTCAATTTTGTTGAGGGGTTTATGGAGCTATTATTTTAACCTTATTACCATATTTTTCAAAAAAGGATTCAAATACATTATTGCCATATTCACTAGCATTATCTATCAATAAGAATTTAATTCTTTTCCCACTTTGATTTTTAACTAATGCATCTTTTGAAAAACCTCAAATGCTCCAATTTTTTTTCAAGAAAATAATATTATACACATCTACTATAATCAATAATAAAAGTGAGAAAGTACTTGGCACCTAAAATAGAAGGATAACCTGGCTCACATGAATTTCTATGAATGAGTTGTAGTGGATGATTGGATCTCCATAATTGTCTTGAATCAAAATGATCTCGATGATGTTTAGGTAATACACATACTTCACATACACCTTTAGAAGCTAAATTTTTTTAATCCTCCAAACATATTCATCCTAACCATGCCTTGAAATTTTATATAATTTTAATGTACAAGTCTAGCATGCTAAAGTTGTGATATATGATCACTTTGTACAATAAAAGCATGGGATAATGCACGCTCATCATGAACAAATCCAATGAATTTATAGACTCTATTTATGATTGTTTCTTTCAATAAAAATTATATTGCATGGATATTTTCTTTCTCTAACAATGACTTGATTATTAGTGACAACAAACTCATAGCCAAATTGAGTAATTTTATACACTAAAAAAGATTCACCTCTAATCCTTCAACTAATAATTTTTTTCAAAGTTTCATTTGTTACACTAGTAGTCCTTGTTCTAGTAGTTTAGTTTTATTGGCAATGGAAATTTCTTGATCTAAATTCTTTCATTCATAAAAATCAATAAACAAAGATTTATCTCTAATCATGTGAAAATATGCTAGTGAATCTAAAATATATTCATTATTAGAGTTTCAAGAAAAGTATCTTCCCTTAACTCTAGATTTTTTTTTGAGTTTATAAATTACCTCTACAATTGACTTACTTACCTATAGATGGCTATAAAACTATTCATTTATCCATCTTTAGTTCCTTGAACCTTTCATTCTTAGGCTTGTATTTATTTCCTCATTTTCCCTCTTCTAATTTTTTTTTCCATGTGGTTCTCACCTCCATAATATCTATAAATAATCAATTTTGTTCCCAATTAGTTTTATGCACAATCATTTATAGAAAAATGATTATAACCATCATTATTTTGAATTTTGTTTTATTTTCTAATTCTTTTTCAAATCAACATATCTAGGAAAGGGTTTTCCCTTAGCTACTTATGCATGATTGTTTTTAGTTTATCCTTCTCTAATAAGTTGATATTTTGCATCTATAACTGACTTATAAATTGATCAAATTTTTTTTTGGGCGCATTGAAATTATTATATGAACAAGAAAACTAAGAGGGGGGTGAATTAGTTTTACCAAATTAAAATATTAAAAAACTCGATACTAATCAAATCCACATGCATTCATTAAACCTTTAATCTATTATAATGTTTAAACATGAAAAGAAAATAACAAAAATTGAATCAACCAACACCATATACAAGAGGACACTAGATTTACATGGAAAACCCAATGAGGGAAAAAACACACTGAGGATTAGCTCACAATATAAGTAATTGCAAAACTATTACAAAGGCTCGTTACCATAATAGGATGCACTATCCACAAAGGGTCACAACTAGGGTTCACTACCATAGAAAGAAAAGAAGATACAAGAGAAATTTTACAAAGAGAACTTATCAATGCAAGAGGTAGTCAAAAGTCCAACACTTTGATGTTTAACTGATTGCAGACACCTTCAACTCACTGTGTTCAAAAGTCCAACACTTTGAAGTTTGCACTCCTTTTATCAAACTCGCACTCTACTCTTGGGTAATTTGCATCACTTTCACCATATTCATTTATCATTTCTATTTTGTCAACCATCAACATCTCAACACTTACTTATACTATCCTCAACGTTGAAAATGCTTCTATAAGGTTGACTATACATGCTTAACACTTTGCAATTTCAAATTAGGTCAGAAATAAACATTCTGATGGTAGATAGGAACAAAAATTAACCAAAACAAAACTTAGTTGGGACACAAATCAATTAACACAAGCCATGCTATTTCTTCAGTAACACTTGAACATCTTCAAATGTAGTGTAAACACCAAGTTGGTTGTTACCCTTGAAAACACATTAAACTTTGAATTATACACTTCCTTTGAATAATCTAAAACTTTTGAACAACAACTAAACATGATCCAAGAATATCATAGAAACCAAAAAAATCCTTTGCAACAAATATCATTGGAAGATTATAAACATTCTATTTATCTAGACAACATTGCTAGACGCTACAATACTCTATCACTCAGAAGACCTTCCAATATGCTAAACCACAAATAATCTTGACACAAGAAAGAGAACAACATCATAAAATCTACTTTAGAACTACAAGTTCAAAAAAATAATGGTGGAGAAATGCATTTAAATACATTTCTCCTAGACACCTTTGTCCACAACACTGCAAAACCAGTTCACACACTAGTGAACATAACTTCCTCTGACCATCAATCTAGAAGCCAAAATTTTGGATATGGAAACTTTGAACATCTCTAACCAACATATCCAAACCATAAAAGTAGATCATCAACCCAAAATAAATGTGAAGCAAAAATAGAACACCTCTTCAAACCAAAACACCCTTGTAACACCTTATTTCCTTATTTTATAAATTTTCTCAATATTCTCAACATCAAAACCATAAACAAAACCTTATCAAAGCAACACTATAGGCTAACATCATCAACTTAACTAATGACAACATAATGCAACTAATCAAAGCAACAATATCTTCTCAACCACTATACTACTATCATATATGACAACACAGGCTTGTTGACATCAACAACAACACCTTCATTCTTACAACAAAAATGTAATTGAACAACCCTTTTCGTTGATTCTTTAAATACTTTGTATGGTTGGGGAAACTTACATTCAACTATTCTTATCTACTAAAAATATTTTTTTAGCATATTCAAGGAATATTTTATTAAACTAGGCCTTTAAATATGTAATCTCATTAAAGTAATCACTCATTTTTTTCAAAAAATTGTAGGATCTATGTGCACCAATTTTCTTTCTATGTTAAATGTGCTAGCAATATATATTTACGAAACATCAAAAAATTTCACTCCTAATGTTTTAGGACATAGAACAACTAATTTTCTCCATGTTTCATTCAAGGAAACATTAGAGATCTCAATCCAAGGATTGAATGAGGGAAAGAGATTTGTAATAAGGTATCCTAGGGTGTGATTAAAGAATAAAAGGAGGTTCACCACCAAGCAAGGGCTTAGAAAGAAAGAAATGAATGCAATGTGAGAACCTAACTATATGAAATTGAGTATGAAACTAAAATGTAGAATACCAAACTAAGAATTAATAGAGGTGCACCTAGAAGAAAGTTGTGGTCAAAACAAGCTCTAAAACCCTAAAATTTTGGCTTTTGATGCTCACTGGGACTCATATATTGGGTGATTTAGTCCTAGTATAGGGTCTTTGGGAAAATTTCAAAACCTCTTGATGACTATTTTGGATCTATGAAAGACTGGTAAAAAGTAGTACTAGGACTCATGCCTAGATTGTTGCAAACTGTTCCACTTTTTTGTAAAGTGTCCTAAGAGTAGAATTTTGAAGTGAAACTTTGTGATCCTTTGAGTATGGATTAAATAATCCTTTTCCCACTAGTTTCATGTAGATAGGTTGGATATCTTGCTTTAGATCTAAGTTTTCATGAGCCTTGACAAATTTTTATGACAACTTTTGTAACTTTGTCATTTTGGTACTTTTGAAGGCCTCAAGTCCACTTTTGATTCAACTTATAAACATGTAATCACACAAAGAGAGGGAAAATGTGTTGTTTTGTGAGGTAATGGGGGTTTTCCTTTATCAAACCCAATTTTGGTATTCAAACCTTAATGAGAAATAAACCATGAAATATAAGATGAATTGATAGAACCTAGTTTGAAACGTTGTATATCTCCAAACAAGCATGAAGTGGCCTCAATGGATGTATGTATTGATCATGATTTTGGTTAAGGATAATGCTTTTGAATACTTGAATTGACCTTGAATAATAAATCACAACAGCAGCTCAAAATCACATGCATGATGCATCAAGCTTTAAACAAGATAATGGATCTTGAATTGTTGCAATAATCTTTGAGAAATCTACCCATGAATGAATTATAAATTCTCTTGAATACTCTGTAATGGTATTATGAATTCTAAGGATTCTTGACTCTTGATTTCTTAGTGAAATAATGTTTTCAAACCTTGTTTATATATGAATTCCATCTAACTTACTATTTATTACATCCCAAATGTCGACATTCATGAAATTTGAATATAGGTCCCATCTGGCTGGGACTCATATGCCCAAGGTGGTGTATGGGTCCCACTAGGGATTTTTAGGTACAGGAAATGTTAGAGAGTTAGGATATTATGTGTATTTGTTGATTATGTTAGTATTTTTGTTGAAATAAGCCTCATGATGCATAATAAAGGATCTTAGGGGCCTAATAATGATGATATGAAGGTCATAAATGTAAGAGGGCCCAAAAATTAATGTGAAGGTGTAAATAAATACACTTTACAACACTAAATTAAGGAAAATTAAGCTTATTTAGCTTAAAAGGTCCCTAAAATTAATGTGCAAAACACATCACAACACTAGATCAAGGCAATGTTAGGTTAGTTTTAATGTTAGTTGTTCCCAAATTAAGTGTGAAAATGTAAAGGAAAATTATTTTCAACACTACATTAGCCCCCACTTTACTGAGAGGAGGAACTTGCTTCCAATTCACACTAAAGTAGACATTCAAGAGGGGTCCATGTTTACTGATGTGGATGTTCTAGGATGACAAAGATCAAGGGGGTGGTCAAGTCCCTAGGATCCAGGATCCTACGTCAAACCAACATAAGCATAAAGAGACACACACACAAGGTGCATGATATGCAACATCAAGATACACAAACATACAATGTGAAAGACATAAAGACAAAATAAAAAGAAAGAAAAGGTGGATCAAGCTTTGTCCAGTTATCCTACACATTGTGGATCAAATATAATCCTTTTTCTCTAAAATGCATGTGTACTATGAGGCAACGAAACTTTAAGTTGTTCTTTGGGTGAGTATCCAAAAAGGGTGGCTTAAAATTGGAACATGTTATCCACTATGCAAAACAAATACAGAATCACAAGGGCTAGTGGAACCTTAGGTCATCCACTAGGTGATCCCCTAGTGAGACACATATGCATGCAACTAGTATGCACTAGCATAGAAAAGAAATTGGCTATGAGAAATTCATGCCTAAGTTCATCTCCCATACGTATAACCATACCAAAGATATACTTCCTGATAACTTTTATAAGGTTCCACACAACAATAAACTTCTAGTTTTATGAGGCATGAAAAGCTTCATATGCTTGAAACTCATGTACAAAAAAGATGGCTCCACAAGCAGGAAAACTATGTTATGCAAGCTGGCCATATAATAGTTATTATAAATTCCAAAGTAGTGTAAGGTACGTTCAATGGGATTTTGTTTAGTTCATGCAAGGTATCTTTTTAGGGAACATCATTTCTAATGTCTCCAAGAGAGGACAAGTCAAAGAAATATCATGCTCTTGGAGGAAATCAAACCCAATGACACCACCAAGAAAAGGACACATTGCTAGAATGAGTATGGTATGGTCCTACAACTATTACATGGCTAGGAGCAACACCTATTATTATTGATGCATATCTAATGAGATAATGCCACATGTAGTATCTATCAATTAAGAATGCACCAAGGTTAATGTTATCTACGAAGAATCCTTTGTAAGAGTGTTGATATTAAGTGAAGGCTTCTTTGTTGATTTTGTTTCTTTCAAAGGAAAATATTCAACACCAGTAGTGTTATAACCCAATTTTATTGCATATTTATAATAATATGGTAAATTGAATTAATGAAGAAATTCAATAAGTATTAAAAGTATATTTTGAAATTTTTGGATATTGAATAAAAGAGTTGACTAATGTTGACTTTAAAGTTTTTTGGAAATTATTTTATATGTTATCAAGAATTGAATGTTATTGATAAATTTTCAAGTGCAAGTGTGTTCAGTTGTAGGGTGATAGGTTGAAGGACGAGAACATCGTTGAAGTAGGAATGTTTAGCCAGATTGAATGGTAAGCCAATTAGAATCTAGGTGCACACACCACAAATGGCATGATGACTAGAATTTGAGTTGATTTGAATGTATGAGAGAATGTAATTTCTTGACTTGTATTAGTGATTGAAAATGAATGGCTTGTAGATTAAGTTTTCTACTCAAACTTTGTGTTTTGAAGGAAACAAAAGGGAGTAATATAAAGAATGATTAAAAAGGAAAAGTGATTTCATTAGGTGGAAATTAAGTGTAAAGAAAATTCCCTTTTAATGTATATATATATATGCTTGAAATGAAAATTTAAGTTCCTTTCTTTAAATGATAGTGTATGGAACTTATAGGCCATTCCAAACAAACAACTTATACCTAAATGCATATACAAATATATATACATATATACATGTATGTAAAATAAATAATAATACATACATACATATATATATATATATATAAATATATGTATATACATTATTCAAATACATGGTAAATATGAATGAAATTATATTAAATATATATCTTACATATATATAAATATACATACATATACATATATACTTACATATATTTAAATTTCATGTTGAATTCAAATTGGATAATTGATATATTCCAAATTAGACTGTGTAAAATCAAGCAACAATATGTTGAAGGTGACCCATGATGGACGTGGCCTATAGAAATCATAAAGGTAATATTCAAAAATAAAGGTTGGTGGCTATGGCAAGAAAAGTTGTAATGGTAGCACCTAGCCGTATGCAAAATAATGTGGTTACCATTTTAGAATGGACAGTGGTGGAAGAAAAATAAGTGTGATTGGAGAAAGAATCTACAAGTAGCAAGGAAATGGAAAAGAAGAGCATAGAGTGGTAGAGAAAAATCTAAGGAAAGCTTCATCCAAAAAGCTCGAATATTGAGGTAAATCAGTTTCCTTTGAAACAATTTTGATCCAATGTGTACCTTATGGTGTCTAATTTTGTCGAGGTTTGCATGCCCAACCTATGGAAGAGGATATAATCCTCTATGTTACCCTAAATGCATCAACTATGTTTTACTTTAAACATATTGCCCTCTGTTATCGGCTAGGCTGATAATGGTAAGGGGGAAAATATTCATTATTGAGAAATGTGGAAACAATATTTTCATAAAGAGGATGCCCTCGATTTGAAGAACCAATGTAATATATAAGTTTTGGTTTCATTTTAACCTTGTAAGGATCTACCCTCATGATAAATAGGTTAATTTTTTTTTAATAAGATTCAGATTTGAGTCTACATGAAATATCTTGTTACATGCATTATAGGGTAAGCTAGAATGCCCATAAGGTAAATTTCAAATATAACTTTTGGTGTGAAGAAAGGAAGCACCCATCCATTGAAATGGGTGAAATCAAGAGCAACCTTGGTTTATTTGTTGTAGCTTGAATAGGAAAAAGTTCTTTTTGAACCTAAAACTTCTATGCCTTCTTAATTGAAATATTTGCTCAAGAGTTTCACCGAGAAACATGTCAAACTTGGTTTTCTTTATATTATTAAAGTTCCTCATCAAATTTTCAATGATGAAAGCATTCAAGATCTGAATAATAGACATTATGTCCTTATCTATGAAACTGAGCTATTTTGATTAGTTTATTTTTAGTTTATAGCGGAAAACCTATTCTATATTTAAAAAGTGAAAGTTTACTTGTAAAGTGATCATTTAGCATGTAAACAACTTGAGATCAACAAACAAATTAAATGACATTATTTTTTTTTAAATGTAACTTTTTAGTAAGAAACAATACTCGTTCTATTTAAACAATGAATGTTCATATGTAAATAACTTGTTTTATAATTGTTTAGTAGAAAACAATACTTGTTCTATTCAAACAATGAATGTTCATATGTAAAAAACTTGTGTTATAATTGCTTAGTAGGAAACAATACTTTTTCAGTTTAAAAAATGAATGCTCATACGTAAACAAATTGTTTTATGACTGTTTAGTAGGAAACAAATCTTTTTCTATTTTAAACAATGAATGTTCTATGGGATGTTGTGGTTGTATTGCTAATATGTGGTTGTTATTAATGTCAACACTATTAGGACTATTGTATTGAAGGCTGTATATGTCAAGGATATTGAGAAAATTGTTAAAGAAAGAGTTGCAAGCTACTAGTGGAACAATGAAGCTTATGAAGGTTTATTACTCAATATGTTGAAGATGAGTTGTTGTGGACTAAAGGGTTTATTGCTTAGAGTATCTAGTTCATCTACCAGAAGTTTCAAATGTCCACAAGGAGATTTGATCGTGTTATGGATAGTTGTGTTTTGACAGTATTTTTGTGGTTACTGTCATTGCTCTTGATTGAAGTTCAAGTAATTTTGGTAATCTTAGTTGTTGCAGATGGCTCTTTGTTAGTTCGTGTTGCTTTTTGATGCTTCTAGATCATTTTATATCCTTGTTGTACATCCACATGAATCAGTGTGCTCATGGTCAAATATTTTTCTTATGTGTTCATGTTTTCATGTTCTTGGCTGACATGATGGTTGTAATGTGTTGCGGATCCTTGGAGACTTAAATTTGAATGTTTTGCATGCTCAAGGATATTTTCTTGGGTCACATAATAATATTAGCTGATGGTGTTTGATTCACATTAAAAATTTATTTGTAAATTTGGGTCGACACTGTAAACTTCTTTTATACTTTTGGCAGACAAAGTTGATGTAAATCCAGGTTGCACATATATATAAGAGTGGTTTTTTGTGCAAATTTAGTGTGTGTGTGAAGTGAGGAAGAGCCAAATGAATTACAAGTGTGTGAATAGTGATCTATTTATTTGATTGTAGAGCAAAGTGTGAATAATTTTGAGCAAAGTGTGAAGAAGGCTTTCTATGCTTAACTGGAACTGCAATCAAGCTTTTGTAGAAGCTATTTTCTTAGCTCATACCCTGCGGATCTAATCCAAATTTATTTGTTATCTTAGGTAGTGAGCCTTCTTGTATTTGAGCAGTGACCTCTAAGCAGTGTGCATGAATGCATCTGCATTCCCATTATTTTTTCTTATACTTTTAACAAGGTATAATATTGTGGACTAACATCCATCATGGTTTTTCCACTAATAGGGTTTTCACATAAAAAAAATCTCGGTGTTCTTTGTGCTTCTGATGTGTTGATTGCTTGCGGTTTATTGTTATTTTAGTATATCTAAGATTAAGTTAAGTTAAGTTCAAAAGTTTAAATATTCTGTGACAACTATTTCACCCCCCCTCTCAATTGTTTGTCCTTGTTTTTCCAACAATTGGTATTAGAGAGGGTTCCTCTAAAGAAGTTTAAAAGCTTGAGGTGATCTGAGATGTCATCATACAAGAAGGATAGTCCCAAATTTGATGGCACAAACTACTCATTGTGGTAAGCCAGAATGGAGTGTCATTTGAGATGTATTGGTTAATCCTTCTAGAAGATCATAAAGAATAGATATGTTATTCCTCAAAATGGTCCTTCCACTCTTGATGAAATTAAAGAGGCTGAGAATAACATTAGGGCTATTGAAGCTTTGTTGAGTGCTTTGACAGATTTAGAAATGACAAATGTGATGGGTCTGAAGATAGCTCATGAGATTTTGATGAAGCTAGAAACTTTGTATGAAGGATATGCACATGTGAAGATGGCTAAGCTATAGAGTTTGAAAGGAAAGTATGAAAATTTGAAGATGGGTGAAGATGAAAATATTTCTTCTTTTATGCAAAAAGTAAATGAACTAATGATGAGTATTAGATGTATCGGTGGTAACCTGGAAGAGGAAGAAATTGTAGCTAAAGTTCTCAAATCATTGTCTCCCTCTTACAAAGAAAAATCTCATGCTATTGAAGAGATTAGATCAGAGACGAGCATGACAAGAGATACACTGATTGGTAAATTTGTTGCCTTTGAGTTGAGTGAATTTGGTGAATTTATTCCCAAGACTAAGTTTGCATTTAAGGCTACTGAATCTAGAAGAAACATGCAAAGATATGATCTAGGAGAGTTTTCCAGGAAGTCATCCAAGTATGAGGAAGAAATGAAATAACCTGAAGATGAAGAAAGAGAAGTAGAAGAGTTGGAAGCACTAATTGTGAAGAAAGAAGGCATAGGAAAAGGTAAGTATAAAGGAATGTTTCCTATTAAATGTTTCTCTTGCAATACATTAAGCCATTTTACATCAAGGTTTCCTAAAAGAGTTTCTAGGTCTAAGCCTAAAAAATCTAGATGTCAAAAGAAATGTTACTATGTTGAAGAAGGAGTTACTAATGAAGAGATTGATAAAGAAAATGGAAATGAAGATGAATGGTTGTTCCTTGCTATCAACGAAAATGGTCTAGTGGCTACTGAATCTGCTAAAGTTGAGAAAGCTCTTGCAACCTTAATTGAATAAAAGGATGAGTAGGTTATTGACAGTGGATGCTCACATCATATGACTAGTGACAAAATAAAATTTGTAAGTCTAGATAAATATGACAGTGGGGTTGTAAGCTTTAGATATAATAATGTTGGTATGATTCGTGGCAGAGGATCTATTTGTCTTGGTGGCAAGCATAACATTGATGATGTCCTTTATGTTGAAGGCTTGAAGCACAACCTACTGAATGTTGGATAGATGGTGGACAAGTGTTATGATCTTCAATTCAAAGGTGGAAGATGTAAGATACTTGGAAATTTTGTATATGTAATTGCTTTAGGTAAAAAGACAAAAGGTAATATTTTTCACCTGAATGCTACTAGTGAAAGTTGTTTAATTGCTCAAGTAGATGAAAGTTGGTTATGGAATATGAGCCTATGTCATGTGAATTTTGACAACATTGTCAAGGTAAGTTCCACTCAAGTAGTCAAATATCTACTTAAGCTAGTAAATCCATCTAAAACAATTTGCAAGGAATGTGAGATGGGAAAACAAACTAGAGTTTCTTTTTTGAGAAAAAAACATCATCCTAATGGATTAATGGAGCTGGTGCATACTGATCTATGTGGTCCCTCCAGAGTCAAAACTCTTCATGGATAAAGGTACTTTATGTTGCTTTTTGATGATTACTATAGGATGGTATGGGTTGCTTTCTTAAGAGAAAAATGTGAAGCATTAGAGAAGCTCAAAAGTTTCAAAGCTATGGAAGAGAATGAGAAAGGTTTGAAAATAAAATGCTTATAGAGGTGGTGAGTTCACGTCCAGGGAGCTCAATTCTTTTTATGAAGAGCATGGAATCAAAAGACAATTATCTACTCCTTGAAGCCTCGAATAGAATGGAGTTGTAAAGAGAAAGAAAAAATAATTTTGGATGCTACTAGAAAAATGATGATTGAAGTAAAATTTCCTCACATCTATTGGAGTGAAGCTGTAAGCATTGTTGTATACACTTTAAATTAGGAAAATGTCAATGATAATTCTGGTAAGACTCCTTTTGAACTATGGTTTGGTTATAAGCCTACTGTTAAATATTTCAAGATATTTGGAAGAAAATGTTATATTAAGAGAGACGAGGACATAGGAAAGTTTGATGCAAGAAGTGATGAAGGAATCTTTCTAGGTTACTCTACTAAAAGCAAGTCCTACTGATGCTATAATAGAAGATTGAGAAAAATGGTTGAAAGTACAAATGTTAGAGTTGATGAGGACTCTGCTAGATCATCCAGATACTATGGATATGATTCAAATGACCCAAATGATAGTACAGACAAAGGGAAGAATGCTCACACACATAATCAACTTCAATTTTTTTTGGTAAATCAAGAAAGTCGGAAAGGAGAGACATGTGCAAGTGTAGAAGAAAGAACAAAAGAATGAGAAGTTTGAGATAATCCTAAGGTTCTAAGGTATGTAAAGCTAAATCATTCTGAAAATAAAATTATAGGAGATGAGAATAAAGGTGTGCAAACTAGAAGAAAGATTGGAGAAGAGCATTTCCTAATTTCCAAGATTGAGCCTAAAGATATCAATGAAGCTTGTAGTGATGAACATTGGATGTAAGCTATGAAGGAAGAATTGATGCAAATTGAAAAGAATGATATATGGATTCTTGTTCCTAGAACTAAAGCTAAAAATGTGATTGGTATTAAATGGGTGTTTCAGAATAATCTGAATGAATAAGGTGAAGTAGTCTGGAATAAAGAAAGATTGGTATTTAAAGGGTATTCACAAATGGAAGATGTTTATTTTGAAGAAACCTTTTCCCTTGTTGGTCGAATTGAAGCTATAAGATTATTTCTTGATTATGTTGCATATAAGAACTATAAATTCTATCAAATGGATGCAAAGTCAGCTTTTATGAATGGTGAGCTAGAAGATGAGGTATATGTTGAACAACCAGATTTATTTCAATTGGCTGACAGGGAAGACATGGTTTTCTAATTGAAGAAAGATCTATATGGACTCAAGAAAGTCCCTAGAGACTGGTATGCTCTACTAGATAAATACTTAATAACTTAGCTTGGATTCAATAAAGGTACTACTGGCAAGAACTTGTATTTCAAATTGGATCATGACAAAGAGTTGATTATTGAGATCTTTGTTGATGACATTATTTTTGTAGGAGATGATAATCTATGTATGATTTTTTTTGATGGAATGAAGAGTGAATTTGAAATGAGTATGATTGGAAAAATGAAGTTATTTCTGGGTTTGCAAGTTACTCAGTTAGACAAGGGGATTTTCATAGCTCAGTCCAAATATGTGAAAGAGTTGCTAAAGAAGTTTGGCATGGAAGATTCAAAGCCTATTGGTATTCCCATGGTAACTAGATGCAAGTTAACATAGAATGATGATTCTCCTAAGGTAAATCAAACAAGATACATGTCAATGATTGGTGGATTGCTCTATTTAACTCATACTAGACTAGACATTATGAATGTTGTATGTATGGTTGTTGGATTTTAGGCTGATCCAAAAGAGCCTCATGTGACTATTGTAAAGAGAATCTTCAGATATCTAAAAGGAACAATTGATTTTTGGATTTGGTAGCCTAAGGATGATGATATTACTTTGAGTGCATATACTGATGTGGATTGGGCAGGAGATGTAGATGTCAAGAAGAGTACTATTGGTGGTGCCTTCTTCCTAGGAAAGAATCTAATGTCTTGGTTGAGTAAAAAGAAGAATTCCATTTCTCTATCTACTACTAAGGAAAAGTATATTGCTACTGCAAATAACTATAGGGTATGTGCAGGATCATGATGGGGCAAAAAGTCGCAATATGTTGGGTATGTGGCTGATGATTACTTTTTTACCCAAAATTGATGAAATGAAAAGGGTTTTTAAAGAAGGTTCTCAGCTTTCCATCAATACAAATTATGCTTTACTTTAAATTTAATAAGTAATTATTATTCTTTTTCTATTCAAATTACGACTAAAGTCCTGATTGATAGGCTGATTGAAAAACATCTATAGCTTTCAAATAGTATCACATTTTTTAAATCCAAAACATGCATCATATTCTATGCTTCACATACTATAGGATTAAAAAACAAAAAATTGAATTTCATGAATTTTTGACCAACTTAAGGTGCTTAGACATACGATTTTTTATATTTAAAAAAAAATTGTAATAAAAAATTCATAATTAATTATTTACTTGGAAAACAATTACAAAAAAATATGCATCACATCAGGGCATGAGTCCTCTACTTATATCTAAAATATTATAAAAAATATTATCATTTTATTGTGGTTAGGGTGGTTAGAAAAACATCTACTTCTTATTTTTTCCCTAAAATTTAAGTACCACTACATTGAAATTTCAAATTTTCACCCAATAGATATATTTTTTTAAAACATTCCTAGTATTTTAGAAACTACATTCAATTGGCTACATATTCTATTCTTACATATTTTTGAAATAATATAGATAGCTTATTCAATTTTTTATGTCAAGTTGCCTAACTTTGATTTTTTCTAAATTTTTTGCCACTTAAGGGTCTGTTTTTCCATGATGATCCTGCACATACCCTGTACTCAAGTGATGTGGATGAAATAGATGCCAAAAAATATTAGAAT
Organism: Sequoia sempervirens; assembly: GCA_007258455.2. Taxonomy (NCBI): domain Eukaryota; kingdom Viridiplantae; phylum Streptophyta; class Pinopsida; order Cupressales; family Cupressaceae; genus Sequoia; species Sequoia sempervirens. The sequence goes on along the minus strand of VDFB02318088.1, from coordinate 9,159 downwards.
AGTATATGATGAGCCTATTGCCATATATTGTGACAACTCAAGTGAAATTAACATATCAAAGAATCTGATGGTACACTCTAATACCAAGCATATATCAATCAAGTTTCACTTCTTGAGGGATAAAGTGAGTGAGAAAGAAGTCAAATTGGAGTATGTGCCTACCAAAGAACAAGTTGCAGACATTTTCACCAAGTCATTTCCAAAGGATACTTTTGATTATCTCAAAGGGATGCTAGGGGTAATTACCCCTTCTGACATGAACTAAAGATGAATTTTCTTGCATCAATCTATATGCTTCAAAGCTATATTTTGATCCAGATTGATGTTTATGTGGCTGCTACTCAAGGGGAGTAGTCATATGTGCAGATATGTTGTTCATAGCTTGTATGTGGGAAGATAATGTTTATCTTTGCCATTGATGTCAAAGGGGGAGAAGAGTCATGTGAAAAATTGTTGCTTAACTAGGGAGAAGAGCCTTGTGGGGTGAAGATATTGTAGAAGAGGTTAAGGAAGAAGAGTCAGAATCTAAGGGGGAGTAAGTGTTGATGGTTTTTTTCATATCATTTGTTTCCATTAATGCCAAAGGGGGAGATTATTGGATGTTGTGGTTGTATTGCTGATATGTGGTTTTCATTAATGTCAACACTATTAGCACTATTGTATTGAAGGTTGTATATGTCGAGGATATTGAGAAAATTGTTAAAGAAAGAGTTGCAGGTTGGTAGTGGAATAGTGAGGGTCATGAAGCTGTCTTGTTACTTACATTGAAGATCAGCCATTGTGGACTAAAGGGTTTATTGTTGAGAGTATCTAGTTCATCTACTAGATGTTTAAGAGGTCCACAAGAAGAGTTGATCGTATTATGGATAGTTGTGTTTTGACAGTATCTTTGTGGTTACTATGAGTGCTCTTGATTGTAGTTTATGTAATTGTGGTAATATTAGCTGTTGTGGATGCCTCTTGGTTTTTTCTTGTTGCTTGTGGATGCTTCTAGATCATTCTCTATTCTTATTGTATGTTTGCATTGATCGGTGTGCTCGTTGTCGAAGATTTTTCTCATGCGTGTTTGGGTTTTCGCGTTGTTGGTTGACATGATGGTTGTAAAATGTTGCAGATCCTTGGAGACTTAAATTTGAATGTTTGGTGCACCTGAGGATATTGTTTTGGGTCACATCATAATATTAGTCAATGATGTTTGATTTGTATTAAAAATTTATTTGTAAATTTGGGCTGATATTATAAACTTGTTTTATACTTTTGGCCGACGAAGTTGTTGATGTAAATCCAGGTTGCAAATATATAAGAGTGGTTGTTTGTGCAAATTTAGTGTGTCTGTGAAGTGAGGAAGAGCCAAAGAAAGTACAAGTGTGTGAACAGTGATCTATTCATTCGATTGCAAAGCAGATTGTGAAGAATTTTCACTGAAGTGTGAAGAAGGTTTTATGTGCTTAACTGGAACTGTAACCAAATGTTTGTAGAATCTATTTTCTTAGTTCATACCCTAGCCCGATCTAATAAGAATTGCTTCATTTTCTTGAGTAGTGATCCCTCTTATATTTGAGCACTGAGCTCTAGGTAGCGTGCTTGAATACATGTGCATTCCCATTATTTTTCATTATACTTTTAACAGAGTATAATATTGTGGACTAACATCCACCATGGTTTTTCCCCTAACAAGGTTTCCACGTAAAAAAATCTTGGTGCTCTCTATGCTTCTAATGTGTTGATTTTTTATGGTTTATTTCTCTTTCATTAGATCTGAGATTAATTTAAGTTAAGTTGAAAAGTTTAAATATTTTGTCACAAGTGATTCACCCCCCCTCTTAGTTGTTTTTCCTTGTTTGTCAACACGTTCACATGTAAACAATTTTTTTTATGATTGTTTAGTAGGAAAAAGTGCTTGTTCTATTTTAAACAATGAAAGTTCTTCTGTAAACAACCATGTTAGAGTATAAGAGTTGTGATAATGCAATAACATTATTTTTGAAACTGTCAACAAAGACTTGTTCTAATTCTTTCTTTTTGACAAAAGAAACATCAAATGGAATACTATTTTAAGATTGTAATTTGAATTAATGATTATTTTGGAATGTACGCATAAATTTCTAACATAAGTAGACACATATATGTGTATGTACATAGACATACTTGTGACATATCATATTTTTTTCTTACTTCATTTTTAAATAGAAAATGCTTATGATGAAAAAAGTAATAGTCATAAGAATGATCTGATTGATTATTGAGTTAGTCTATTGAAACATAAATTTGGATTCTATTTAGAGAATAAATTAGTAATCTAATTCTTCTTTTGAAGATATTTTTTTAAGAATATTTTAATACTTGAACAAGAATAGTGATACCATAGTTGACTAGAGCACCTACGAATAGATGTTGCTAGAGTGTAGATAGATGTTATGAGATGTATAGTAGAAAGTTATCTTCTAGGATGGGTGCCAGAGTGGAGAATAGAGAGTATAGGTTTGCTTTACCAGAACCTTTTTTTTTTTTTGTTGCAACATATTAATTATGCTTGGCAAAGCAATATAGTTCACTATGTATGTATGAACTTTGTGAATTCACTCTCTACCATTTCAAGAATTGATCTTGAATTTGCCTTTCTAACTTTTAGATAGAAATTAAATGTTGATGCATGGGCATGCACTAGAATCCACCTTGTAAATTGTTCTCTTTCTAAAGTTTCTATGTAGGGTTAGGAATTCTTCAAGTCAAAAGAATACCTGGGAAGCATAAGCTTCATGATTGGGCAGTAAAGTGCTACAACCATGTTCTCATCCACCACTGGAGGAGAATGTTTAAGAAGAACCTTAACTATTCACAAGACTATTTTATTCTAACATGTAACTTGATATAATACATACATGTATTTGATGAAAGTGTACAATATAATGACTTTGTGGCCTTAGGAGCCAAGTCAAACCTGATATTGTAAATTGAGTTTTGAAGTGAATACATAAATCTTTGGCTCATCTTAAATGGAAATGTGTAGCTATGATTGACTTTAGCCACTAGCTATTTCTTTTTAATTTGGAGTATATTCATGTTTCATTTATAATAATATTAATTAAGTAATAATTTATGATGGGTTATTACATTTTGTATCAGAGATTAGGGTTCAACTCTAGCAATTTTGAGTCTACCATAGTTGACTAGGGTAGTTGACCCTTGACCCAAAATTTGGATGTCTTGATAATGATCGAATCTAAATTGGATGGAAGAATGAGAAATTCAAAGGAAGGACGAAGGAAAGGGAAAAATGTTAGAACCTCATGTAAGAATGACATAAACAAAGGAAATGCCAAGATGGAGGTTCAATAAAAAATTCTCGATGATGAAACTCTAGCCCAAGCTCTTCCACAACTTGAGCTAGAGAGAGGCTTGAAGATTAAGGAGAAGAGAACACATAAGATCCAAAAACTTTCTGCAATCTAGGACTATCCTCTAAGGTGTGGACCCAAAGCACCCTTGTTGACTAAAGAGGAAAAGGAGAGCCTATGAGCTCAACCATCCTCTTTTGTAAAGTGTGATGTAAACTCAGATGAGGACCTGGAGGAATGTCCCCTTTTTGATATCCAGAAATCAAAATGATGTAACAAGAGGCCTATTGTAAATATGGTCTATTGACTTACCATAAATATAAATAAAAACAGATAATATTTTTTTGGTGTGTTCAAAGAAAGACTCTAAAATGTGTGTATTATACATGAATGTGTATATCTTCTAGATTGAAGGTGTATGCATATGAAAATTATGTAGCATAAGAGGGATGTATGTATATGAAAATTATGTAGCATAAGAATTCTTATTAATAGAATCTTGTGTTGAGATGCAATAAAGATGAATTTGTTGTAGGATAAGTGAGGAATGACATGGTGACCACCAAGCAAGATGAGGGTGGTAGTGGTTCTGATAATGGACCAAACAAGACACTGGAGAAAATCCTAGATCTTTTGAATCAGAAAGAGTCTTACATGGATCATAGAGAGTAAAACATATGAGTGGAATGGGAGGGCTAGAATTTCAAGAATGTAGAAGGAAAACAAGGAGATGATGGTCCAAGGAAAAGTCCATGACAAAAAATTGAGGAAGAGCTTGGGAAAGACCTCGAAAGATTAGCACCAACCAAGTTCGATGGAAAGGTTATCAAAGTAGGAGTTGAGGCTTGGATTATAGAAATGGAAAAATACTTTGGGCTCCATAACCTTTCTGAATAGACTAAGACAGCATGGGCTACGTATTAAGTCTTAGGTGAAGCAATGACCTAGTGGGATTATGAGAATTTAGAATGAAATATTCATCCTATTGAGATTGCTTGGGAACTCTTCCTCGAAGCTTTACTAAGAGATGATTACCATGACATTTCTTTGACAAGAAAGTGATGAAATTTTAGAACTTAACCTAGGGAAATCTAACGGTGATTCAATATTGGGAAAAGTTCACCAACCTATTGAAATAGGTGCCCCAATATCTAGGATATGAATGATTTTGTATCAAAAAATTCATAATGGGTCTCAAACCTCAAGTGGATATGCATGAACCTCAAACCGTGAATGAATTCTTTAAAAAAGCCACCAAATAAGAACAAAATTAGTAGGAGCTATCCAATCTTCATAGCAACTCAAATTCTAAGTCACGGTATAGGAAAAATAAATTTTATAAAGGAGACAAGAGCCATTAGAGCTATCTCTCTCCTTTTAGGTGAAAGATCCTAAGAGTGTAGGAGAAGTGAATAGGACACCTCAAAATTGTTGGCTTAGAAGAGTATGAGGCTTTACCAATTCAACTAATGGATAAGCTCTATGCCCAATTTATTTCTTTGTTAATTGATATTGGAACTACTAAATGTCTTATAGATCCTAGAATAATATCTAAAAATACCCTTTAGAATTGGATATATGGCAAGTTCATGGATAGTCCTGTGAGATAAGAGGGATTTGTTGCACACATGCCTCTTTGTTCACAATAAATCACCAAGGAATGAACTACCCTTATCCACCTCAAAATAAAATGAATGAAGAAATTGGAAGTGAAATGTACACAAACTAACTTTCAAAGAAAACTACTTCAAATCCCGAGAGAGTGAAAATTCTTGACTTCTACCTCTGATAGAGGAGCTTTCAGCCAAATGATGGTATCATAGATTTAGGATGCCAACACGATGCACTATTGTCTAACTGGAACACTGGCATCCTGAGCAACATAAAGCTTAGAAGCTTAGATGGGTAGAATAAATTTTCACTTCTTGACTCAAATCTAAGGTATATTGAACAAAATAACAAAATAGAGAACAAAAACAATAACAAAAGCACAAGGATAACATGGAGAAAAATTACCCTTAATTAGACATTCGAGTCTTGACTCAAAGATTCACTTTACAACCTACACATAGTAAAATGAGGGGAAAAGGTTGGAGCTATATAGGGGCCTACTATAGTCAGACCCACATCTTGGTGTTCCCACCTCCATGAACAACTAGATAGAAAGGGAGTGTAACTAAAATGGGAAAAACTTTTGATGAAAGAAAAACTTACTTTAGAAGGAGAACCCACACCACTAAGTAGTAAATAGACAAGTGATGTAACTAGAAAATTATGAGAGAAAGCATTACCCATTGGCCTTGGACCTCTCTAAAGCACATAGATGTGATATTAAATGCTTGCTACAGAGTTGTAGCTATTGGAGGGACCTTAGTCTGGAATGGATTCGCTTGTAGAAGTGTTACTTGTCAACGATGAGAGAACTCTAGGAGTGAAGTTGAAGAGAGCTTGACTAAATAAATGAGAGAAATGAGGGATTTTGTGGCATGAAAGTGCAACAAAGAGCCATTACACCCAAAATCCTAATTGTTAATACATGTGTCAATAGTCAAGATTCAAAAGATTTAAGATTCTTCATTTCAAACCTACAAAACTGGCAGGATGCAACCACAACACACAACTATCTGTGCACTGCACACTACACAGTCGTCCAAGACATCAATTTTTGGGAAACGTGTCACTAGGTTGTTGTCACTTCAACATTGGTCCACATAGAGATAAATTTGTGAAATTCTAACTCTTGGTATTTTTTCCATTACAACATTTGGATGTCATAAATGCTAGGAAAAGTGCTAAAATGTGGAATTTCCCCTAGGTGGAATTTTACAACATTACATTTTTCCTGCACTTTAGTGGGATTGATTTTGGGGAAGATCAACCACACTAAAGTAGAGAAGAAATTTTTTACCCAAATTTTAAATCTTACAAATTTGCATTCCAAGAGGAAGTGCCTCAAATGTCATCAAGGTTGAGCTAGCCAGTACCAAATGTGCCCCACAACAACTAAGCTCAAAAAGTAGTATGAGTCTAGTTGTGAAAGGTTGCACAAAATTATAATCTGCAAAACTCAAATTTGAGTCAGTTTCAAAAACTAGAAGCTACAACGATGAGAAGAATTTTCAAGAAAGAATCAATGATTCATGGGAGAAATATGGTAAAAAGGTGACTATATGCCCCCTTCTAAGTTTCCCCCCAGCTAGATGGGGTAAATTGAGGAGAAATTAGGAAGCCACAAACTCCAAGTGAAATGGACCATGAGGGATTATATATACCTAGGTGGGCCCTGAGAAGGGTCATTTTCAGTATTCACTACAAGGAAATTATTGAATTTTGTGAGGGGAAAGTTAGCAAGATGTTGAGTAGGAGGGAGTATGATGTGCCAAGGCTATAGTAGTTAAGGGATGACATCGTTGAGGGTCATGACGTGGACCAAGTAGGTCTGAAAAGCTCATTTATAGTGCATTTTAGTATGTTTTTATGTATTTTGTTCTGCTCGAGCTACAAAGGCATCTTTTTTCTACACTAGCATCTAAAATCATGTTGTTGTCCCATTTTTGTGTTGTTTTCCTAAGTACACATTGTCATCCTTGGGGATTCAATGGTGGAATGAGACTTATGCATGGTGCATAAAAGTCTACAAGAGATTTTTGTTTTCAATTTTTTTTCAAAAATCTCATGTTTTGACTTAGAATTCTCCCACTTCTTGCACAACTATCTTAAGATCTGAGAGAATCCTAGCAAGCAAGCATACTAACTAGTTTGTGAGTAGAGGGACCACCTCAATGAGGATGAGGTGACCCATCTATAGCAGGTTAGTTTATGCCATGCATTCACTATGTTAGATATGTGATACCATGAGCGGATGTTGGTCATGATTATGTAGTGGGATGCCACCACATGATCTTTCTAGTTTCCCACTGGAGAGATGAATATTAATTTAGAGGATATTTATTGGATTCTTAGACTCCCCTTCTGGGGATGATGAGTGGTGATAGATGACATCCGTTCAACATGGGAGTGGTCAAAGGGTGTCCTCTACTACTCAGGGTGGACTGACAGTGGTGATGGCCTGGGTCACATTTACACACATTGGTAGAATCAGGCACATACCACTACACCCATACTATGTTGCATGATGGTTGTGACTCTAGCCTTTCGGGTCACTATAGATTGATGAGTCTCTCACCTTCATGAGGGTGTTGTCCATATAATTCATGAGATGGTCAAGCATAGGATAGCCTTTTCTTGGGGCCACAACATGCTAGCACACCTATACTAGGAGTTGGGACGATATGTGCACTATGAGTATTATAACCACACAATATGCACACTGCTACAAGTTTGGGATTTTTCCTACATCATGTGCACAAGTTGATTATGTTTTCCTAGAGGTGACCATACCATGTCCCCATGGCCCATTAGTACGAGGTGATAGGACAGTGGAAACATGGTGACTTGCAATTTTGGTGATTACAGTTCGATACCCTTATTGTCAATTGGGTTAGATACAAACCATACCATTCTTTTAGGTGGGTGGATGACAACAATTACATTATGAACCTATAGCAAGATCATTTTCTTATAGTTCATCACGATCATATCATTATGCCTTACTACTAGAGTTGGGCCATGTGGCACCATGGCCATGTACAGAAAATACCTCCTACAAGCTCCACGTATACAAGAGTGTTCAAGAGTGCTGCAAGACCTAGGGATATTCCTTGCCCCTCTATCACTGACAATCTTCTACTGGATGATGATGATCCCAACCGAGATCTATCACCGATAGCCATGGAAAATAATGTCAGCATAGTTGTAGATTTTAGAGGATTATATGATAGGAACCATCCTTGTCTAGTATTTCTAGAGGATTCCCATGGAGGGGATCCAAACCCATATGGGGATGTGCTAGCACAAGCCCCATAGGACAAAAGGAGAGGCTGAGGAGGCAGAGAAGAGAAATGTGAGGAGAGACCATAGGAGGAGTGACTAAAAACATCACTGAGGTTGAGGCAGCGACAAAGAAGATCATCTCCTCCATTAGCTACCACTGTCTCATTAGCACCACCAATAAAACCTACCATCATAATAGTGATGACTCTAGCAACACTAGAAGTGGTTTCCAACACTAGCAGTGTAGATCCTATTGTCACTCCTCACCTTGACATTGCTTGCCATCCAAGGGGCCTAGATATACTGAGCATGTTGTATTTTAGTACCTTTAGTTTTCTTTGTTTATTATTACACATATATGCCATATGAAACTTATCTTGTTTCTTATTTCTATGGTTGCAAATGATATATAGGGGTGGATTGAGTTGATAGCCTAGTTCATATCAGAGGTGGCCCCTAACATTCCCATCTAAGGTATAGTCCTTAAGGAATAGTGACCAGTTTCCATAGGGAAACATGCCCACTTGGTCGAGCTAGTAGTGCATCCAAGGACCACTTATGAGGAGTAGGGAGCAAAGATCGTGTAGGGGGCTGCAGAAATGACCATACTTTGAGGGTAGTGTAACTAGCTATTGATGGAGCTATGAATGATGCTTGTAGAGTGAGACATGGTTGTGATGAGTTTTGATGCTACTGAGTATGCATGTGAAACTACATGGAGCTGCCTTGTTGACCTCATGGGATAGCCGACAGCTATCATCACAGTAGATGTTTAACAACTATAACAAGAGTTAATGTAGGCCTGTATACAAATATGTTCCCTCTAGGGAGAGATTACAGGGATGCATGTAGCCATGTCTGTGTCACACTCACACTATTCCAAGTCCATGACCACTTTGCAACCTCCTCCCAGACCAGAACCATAGCC